>NC_069463.1:28602648-28681845 GCF_026875155.1 Cherax quadricarinatus
CGACAATAAATTTTTAATGCACACAAGAATTACCATGTATAGCATGTACTAACAGGAACCAGAAAAATTTCAAAATAAACTGTACTAGAATAAAACCTGGAGAGGAATAAACTGCAATGTGTGACAATTGATGGAAGAAAGAACATGTCTTGGGGTGAAGAAAGGGTTTTTGGTTGGACAAAATCAACAAAGCTTGTGGGGAGGTGGCTTCTCAAACCCCATGTTTCTGCATTAAGTTGTCCATCAGCAATCATTGTGTGGAATGCTGTTGTTTCAACAGTCAATTCTTTTCAAAATCTCAGAGGCTTAATCATAGCCAGTTTCGTGATTTTTCTGAAAAAAAAAAAACTGATTGATTTTCTTTGACTTGCCTTATTATATAGCAGTTCAAAAAGGAAATTGATTCATTTCCATAGAGAAGAATCGATCCAAACTACTTCTATCAAACGCTAACTGGATTTGGAAATTGGCATTTTTTGAAGACGTGACAAGTCATGTGAATCATCTGAATCTGAAGTTGCAAGGTGAAACAAATGTGAGTTTTTGTGATCTATTCACACATGTCAAGGTATTCAGGGCAAAACAGATGCTATTTGAAGGACAAGTGAAGGTTTCTAACTCTGTTCATTTCTCATGTTGTGAAAAATTTCATGAAGAAAACGAAGCAGAATTTCCCTCTTCATTTGCAACAGAAATCATTAATGACTTGCGAAAACAATTTCAGAAACAAATTTCTTATCATGAAGGAAAAAACAGATGAAGTGAAGCTGTTTCAAAATCCATTTGACTGAATTGTTGAAATACTGTCCAAGTCAGTTGCAGAGGCAACTTATTGATCTCCAGTCAGGTGACATGCTGAAAGAAAAATAAGAAGGAAATCTGATCCAATTTTATAAATCTTTACAGCCTGAAAAGTTTCCAAATTTGAAGCGATCTGCTTGTGGATTCACAACAGTTTTTGGTACAACGTACCTGTATGAACAAGCGTTTACAAAATTGAAATATTCCAAGTCCAAGTATTGCAAAAATTTGCCTGATAAACATTTGAAGTCCAATTTAACAATTGGTTCCTCAAGCTTGAAACCCTAGTTCAGCAATATTTTGATATTAAAAAACCAATTCCATGAATCCTTAATTTTTTGAGCCAGCTTTTGCAGCTGCACTTGAGTAATGATTATATCCCTTATAAAATGTCAGAACATTAGCTTATGTTGACATTTTTACTCATTATATATATTTTCCTCAGTGTAAAAAAAACGGTATTTGTCTCTTTGCTCTGAATCTAAATTGCCTGATTACATCATTTAAATTTTTAATCACTCATTAATATTTATTAATAAGATTAATTTATTCTTTGGCGCTTGAAAATGTGTAAAATATATAATGTGGCCTTCACTGTAAAAAGTCTGGAGACCCCTGTCCTAGACCTTGAGGTAATTTTCCTTTTTTCTCTTCTGACTAGCTGCATCCGATTGGATACAGCTAGCTGGTGAGACCTGTGGTCTGGTTTATTACAATAAAGTAGGCTACTGTTTTATTGTAATAAACTGTAAAATAATATGTTTATAGTACGAAGATTAACTGCATATAAAAAAAGGTATTGTGTGAGAAAGTGTGAAAGCTTTAGAAAGGGATATCATAGTGTCACTAGAAGGTAACAGCATGGACAGCATTATGGAGCCAGGATTGAGATAAATACCTTGAATTTATTTTGTTACAGTACTCAGGCTGTAGGTTGACTTTGGGTTTTGTTTTGCGCTTATGTCGGCCCTGGCAGGTGCCCGGCCATATTGTCTGAGCAGGGTCTGTGTGACTTGCGGAGATACAGAATTAATAGCATATTTATCAGCAGGCTGGAACGTCAGCTGGGGAGTATGGCGGCCCAAAGGCGTAGGTAATAATGCTTAATTTTCCCAGTGGCCTAATTTTAATCACCAAAAGAGTGTACTACTGTATTACTTTCATTTTGTATTTTGTTTATATTATATATAATATATATATATATATATATATATATATATATATATATATATATATATAATATATATATAAATATAATATATATATATATTCAAAAGGCCAGTTTGTCCTTGCTCAAAGATTAAACCTAAGGTGGATTAGTAAACAATGTTGATTAACTGTTTATTGCTTTTTGTGAGTTTACGAGTGTGTGGCCATAGGGTGGTTAATTTAATCATTTTGAAATTACTCCCAGACCAGTGTTTAATCCCGTGGGTTCCCATAATTTTGTAACACACACACAATCATTTTTTTTTACATAGGATTCTATAAGGTTAAGCTTAGAGTTACTAACTTTATTTACAAGGTAAGAGCTCTCTCTCTCTCTCTCTCTCTCTCTCTCTCTCTCTCTCTCTTCTCTCTTCTACTCTCTCTCTCTCTCTCTCTCGCTTTCTCACAGTATAATTAACAACCTTTTTTGAGGGGGGGGGAATAATAAAAAAGAGGGATATCCTTGGAATAAGTCATAGGCAAGTGATGAAACTCAGAAGAGCTATTAGGAACCATACTCCTCATGCAATTCAATGAACAAATTAGAAGCACGTTTAGACTAAATACAATAGATGAGCTGGATCGTCCCTCAGCTCGAGTTGGGTGAAGAGACCGTAGTCTTGTTGAAAGAGTCTTGAGCAAAGGTTACACGCCTCAATCTCATGTGCATCACTATATAAACCCATCTTCACGCCTTTGTTCAGACTCTTACGACTACGGCACTCGTCACCAGCTCCGAGGCTGAGGGACTGAGTACCTCATCTTTTGTATATAGTTCCACTGTCTTTCAATTATGTCTTTGAATTTGTATAGTTAAAGCCACCAGAAGTTGTACATGTGTTTAATTCCTCTTCAAGATCCTCCATTTCAACCCCTGGAAAGCAAACCCTCTGTCTCTTACTCTTATCCTTCCAACAAGTACTTTGTGCTTACCTTCCCTTGTGCAATTCGTTTTGTGTCGTTCCCAGTAATCGACTAGCATTCGTCAGGCAGCACGGAGAAAGGGTTGAATGTTTCCACAGCATTCTCCCGGATCACCATCGTTTCCACCTTAACATCCTTCCCTTTGATCTCCAGCGTCGTTCCTCCTGCCCAACAACTGTCCAGCTTCGTTCGTTGCCATGAACATTAACAACAGGAGGATTACTACGAATCCTCTTGTTTACCACAGTCAGCCGCTGTATCTCTCACCTGGCTTCTCCAAACTCCTTAACCTACTGGTATACATGCTCGAGGGGACGGCACCATTGGTTTATTCACAGAGAGTTCACAAGATAAAATCCTCACACGATAAGATCGTCATTTTTTATTAAATTCGGGTTTTTTGTACATGAAATTTTTTTTTATCATAATTGGACTTTATTAAAAAAAACACAAAAATCCAGGATTTATAAAAAATTTTTTCAAGAGAATGGAACTGAAAAAAAAATTGAGAGTTAATAAAACTCGCGTTTTTAGTTTTTAATTCATACGAGTACAGCGAGCCCTTAAAAACTGTTTGAGCAGGCTTCCTTTAAAAATTCAGAACGTCTAATCCAAACGGTTTCAAATCGTTTGGATTAGCGATAGAAGTCCGGCGATTATCTACAGCTCTATACATCATTAGTAAGGCCTCATTTAGTTAAGCGGGTTTTCAGTTCGCTCTCTATTTTACAGGCTGAATACAAATTCGTAGAAAACATTTTTCAGCGATAGATAACAAAATTAATACACAACATAATTTTTCTTATGAAGGAAAGGGGTAATCCTTTAAATTACAATTCTTTTGTAAGACGAAGAATGAGGGAGACATGTTAAGTAAAAGGGACACAAGTGCAACAATGTGACTTTTACTGTGGCAAACTTTTTCGCTCTCCGGAAGCTTAATAAGTTTAAGTGGAGGTGGAATAGGGATTCAAGGAATATAAATAAGTTTCTTGAGAATTTCCCCCAAAAAGAACCCACAATAATGAATTCAATAGGTAAATTTAGATTTAGAAAGGTATGGGGAAAATACTGGAAAGTGGAAAAACAGTCTGTCTAGTAGGTTTTTTTTGAAGCTAGAACCTTGGACAGTTTCAAATTTATTTTTTGATAAATGCATTAGGGGAAGGGGAGGTTGGATTTAATCGGGATTTTGCACAGGGATTAAAAGGATTATCAAAGCTTATTGCCTGGGTAGCATTGAAAATGGTGGCGTTGAACTTTGTTAATATATTTTCTTGGTATTAAAAAAACTACAAATATTGAGTTTTTTTAGGGGAACTCTGAAAAATAATTTTTATTTTCTGTAGTGTTCATACTGAAAATACTTAACTTTATTATTGTTAATAAATTAAATTCTCAGAGATAAGTAGAAAAGCACAGATTTATGTAGACAAAATATATATGCAAAATATAAACACAGGAACACAGGCAAAAACCCATTAAAAAACACAAACACGGCATAAAAAAACGATATTACGGACAAAAACAATCACACAAACAATAAACATTTATAAACAAAGGAACAAACATCAAACGCAAACAAAACAAACAGACAGAAAAAGATAATGAACCCCAATTTCATAACGAATACCATAACATCTCATTATGTTAAAAAAGCTATATGTTTTTTGTTGATTTACAAAATTGGGGGAATATACGTTGTTAGGTTGAAATTATATTTTTCGTCATATAAAGTTTACCAAATTACGAAAAAAAATTTTTTTGCAATATGTGATGAGTTCAAAAATAACGTTACAATACGACAGGAATAAATTGGTTCCCGTTCACTGGATGAAGGATTTTTCTTTGCTCTGTTTTTGTTATGTGTGCTGGCATTTATTTGTGTGACCTTTTAAACTTGTATAAACATTAACATTTCGGGGTAAATTCAGAAAATCCAACTGTGGGTGCGTTTGTACGTCGTATGTATGAGTGTAAGAATCCATGATCAAAATGTCTTTTCTATCCGTCTCTCTTTTTTAAACAAAAAAATTCTTCTCGATCCTCCACTGTCAGATTTACTACATTTCCCGGTGTGGGTTAAATAATTGTAAAAACTGTAATTAAGTTACCTGCCGGGTCGATTACCACACACACACACACACACACACACACACACACACACTTATATGCAAGGAATTCGAAAGGAGGCGAAATATACACAAACCGGGTTCCTGGGAAAGGGGACTCGAACCCTAAAACCTTTGGGAAAAGGTACGCAGTGCATACCAATTACCCACACGGGCCCAAATATTTGGAGCCACTTGCGAGACTTTGTCCAAGGCACCAGCTTTCAGGGAAAAGGTTTTACAGTTTTTCATCTCATCCCTGCAGCACAGCCTTATAAGAATTTAAAAAGAAAGGGAATTCGAAAGAGAGGCGAAATTATCAAACCTGATCTTGGGGTGAAATGGTAAAGCATGCTACCTTTTTCCCCAAGGTTCGTGGGTTTCGAGTCTCCTTAGCCAGAGATCAGTGTTTATATAAAATTATATATATATATTATATATATATATATTTTATATATATATTAATATTATAATGTCGTCCCGATAGGCAAAATTTTTGCGATCTTGGCTAATAAAACGCTCATCTTGCCATATAGGGAAAAAGTGAAAATTTGTGTATGCAAAATTTCCCAAAATCATTTTTGAACCAAACGAGAAAAAATTATTTTACGTGTTTGTTTGTTTTAAAAATTTGTAAAAAAAATAAAATATATTTAGCGGGTTTTAGGCTGAAAAAAAATTGTTTTGTTATAAAAAGGTTAGGTAATTTTTTTAAGATTCTTTTGGTGAAAAAATTAAAATTTTTTTGACTAACATTAATGAAAAAAATAAACTTTAAGGAAGAAAAAATTTTAGAAAAGATTTTTATTTTAAAGGGTTTCTTGAAATGACAGTTTTCATATTGGGCACGACATATATATATAATAATATATATATATATATATATATATATTTTATATATATATATATATATAAAAATTTATAAGATTCGACCCCACAACACATTGTTTCCCCTAAAGGAAAACCCAAAACGACATGTCCCCTTTATCCACTCTGCTATCGATCCTACAAAAAAGGGGAACATGAAATATACACAAAACATTAAAACAGCAATTAGCAAAATATGGCTAAAAATAAGATAAAAAACACAGGCAAAAAATAAAAGACTAAAAGATAAAAAAACATAATGAAACCGACTATCAAACCTAACTGCAGGATCAACTGCAAAATTTTCCTATGCTTCAATATCTTGTTAAATCACCTAACACAATTGTGTTTCGCGTGGGATCGAATCATATAAAATTTACGGGAATGGATCTAGCCTGCTACTAATATTCGTTTAACAGTAATTGACACTACAAGTTATTATTCCCCCGGGACAACTGTAGCTATGTCACCCCAATATTATTTCATTAAGATTTTAAAAGATCACCACGCCAAAAAAAATCCAGCAATCAATTTTTATTGCAAAATTTTTTGCATCTCTTTTATATTATGAAAGCAAAACTGTTTTTATTTCATTTACTTTAACCCTAAAAATATTTTGCTCCCCAAAATATAAAAATTATTTGTTCGTATTTTAATGTACACAAAGCAAAAAATGTATTTTTGTTTAAAAATATCAGGAAACCGAGAGTAAAAAAAGAGTTCTTGATAAAGTATTTATTACTTATACTTTGATTTACGAGATTGTGACAGAATATCTTTGGAGGGGGACTTTTTTATACATTTAAAATAAAAGGTTTATAAAATATACAGTTGTGTTTGCGTGTAACGAAATTTTATCCCTAATGAAAGTTATTGATTTGTATTTTTCATGTCATGTGAGGAAATAAAATCATTTTATTTGCAACGTGTCTTACGATTCTTGAGTCATTACATTCACCCTTTCCCTCCATCCTCCTCCTCTCCCCTTCCTCCACTTTTAACTTCATTCTTCTGTTTCCCCCTCTTCGTTTCCCTTTTCCCTTTTTACACTACTGCATTTCCCCTTTTCCTTTCCCCCCCAAACTTCTTTTTAATAATTTAATAATAATAATAAAAATAATAATAAAAAATAAAAAATGCCTTCATTTCTACAAGTACTGTACATGTGTATAACCATAGCTACATCAGTACATAATGACATCATGACTTTACTGCTAGCAGAAGCAGCTTGTGTTTTAAAAACATTTCAAAAAATTAGGTCTTTTTGTCCCAGGATCGACCCACACCACCACTAATACCCAGGCCCCTTTTACCGGGGTGAACATAGATAACCGGTGTAAGGAAACACGCCCATTTTTAAACCCATTCCCGGGAAATCGAACCCGGCACTCACCGTGTGAAGCGAGAGCTTTTTCCCCGGGCCACGGGCCCAGTGGCCTTCCCCTTCTTTTCTCCTTCCAACTTCCCCTTTCTTCACATTTTCCCCTTTTTTCCATTATTCTTTTCCTTCAGTCGAAAAAGGGCCCCAACGGTCTGTTTACCGGTACAGTGTTCTTTACCCCAGGTGAGTTCACTTGAACCCCCTAGGTGCAACCCCCTATCACATCGGGACTAAAAGAATATGATTTTAGCGTTTTTCAAAACGTTTTTTACTATTCACAAATTTTTGATGTTTCTATAAAAACATTTTTTTGACCGTAAAAATTTTGAGTGTTTTAAAATCTTACCAGAGTCGAAATTGTGTGTGTGTGTTTTGGTGTGTGTGGGCGTGTGTGTGTTGTGTGTGTGTGTGTGTGGGTGGTGTGTGTGTTAGTTACCCTTTTTTCCTAGGCACATGCGATTAGACACAGGCCGTTTTGTGTTGTAGGGGGTTGGGAGGGTGTGTGTGTGTTGCAGTGTTGACAAAATGCTATGTTCAGTTTGACAACATTGCTGTGTTGAGTGTTTACAAAAATGTTGGTAGCTGTTGACAAAATGCGTGTAGCGTGTTACAAATGCTGGTTGCATGTTTTAAAAATTTCTGTGTTTGGGAGTTTTTAAAAGCTGTGTAGCAGTGTTGAAACATGTGTGTAGCAGTGTGTGTTGGGGTGTGTGTGTGTGGTGTGTACCCCCTTTTGTGGTTGCCGGGATCGATCATAGCTCCTGGCCCCGCCCCTTTATGATTGTATAGGTCCCCTCCCGCTCCATGAACTTTTTCAAACCGCGTCTTCAACTATGTAGGTTCCCCACTTCTCAACGCATTTTTAGGCTATTCCCCTTTTACAACTTTTTGATTGAAGAAAAACTTTCCAACACCCCTTTACTCATAGATCTTCACTTCCAATTTTTGGGTCCCTTGTTTAGTTCCCCTCTCTGGAACACTGTCTTGCCCCCTCTTGTCAATTTCCTTTCATTTTTTAGTCGTTATCCCGTCTCCCCCTGACCCACGGCCTCCCTTAGCAGGCAGATATCCCTTAACCTTTTTTGTAGGACAATCCCTAGCTCTGTGACTAGTTTAGCAAAAAAAACTAGTCTACGTGTTTTGGGGGGTGTGGGCCCAAAAGGTGCTGCATACACAAATGGGCCTAGTATATGGTGTACAGAGCTTTAACGATTCCCTTACTGAGGATCGGAAAGCTATCCCTTTGGGTTTTCCAGCGCCCGTATCTACAGCAGTTATTGATTTTTGGTGCCCTCAGGGATTTTTTTCTTGAGTGAAGTTTTCAGTCTTTTGGGCCCCTAGACTAATTGTCTTTGGGGCTTTTCTGACTTTCCCCCATCTTTATAACTTTGCATTTTGGGGGGATAAAATTTAAGGAGCCCTTGGAACTAGCTTGTACCCGTCCAGGTCTCTTTGTACCCCGCTTTTATCCCGATCGATTTAATTCCCTCATTAAATTCACATCACTGCAAACAGAGCACTTCTGAGTCTGTCCTTTCCCTTTTGGACCCCCGGGCGTCACAGGGCGCCACTCTGACCCGTCACATACTTGACTCGTTTTGCCTCCCTGTCAGTTTCCTGTCATTGCAGTGCCTTTCCTTTACGGTGCCTAATCCTTGGCTTTTGCTTTACCTCTTTTGAGGAAATGTTCGAACCTTCTAGTACCCAAGAAAAATGCAGTTTCCACCCCTCCCTCGTTTTTCTTCTTCTTTAGTTGTCATAAAAATCATAGGTTTGTGACACAGGGGTTTTCCTTCCTGAAACCTGCTGTCTTGTTTTCCCACATCCCCCTTGTTTGTGACTGTCGTAGCAGTTTTTTGATGTCTGTCACATTTCCTTTAGTTCATTGGGCTGTTTTAGATTTTTCAGTTTTTCCCCTTTAATTTCTTTTCTTAGCCCTGTTGCTGTACTTGCATCTCCCACTTCCGCTCTCTCCAGCTTCCTCTCCCCCCATTTTCATGCTAAGCATTCTGCTTCCTTTCCCATCAGTTCCCTTTTTATGAGTTCTGCACCCCCTCTTCCCTTCCCCGACTATCCTCCAGTCCCCCCCAAATTTTATGTTCCCAACCCCCCTGCCGTCCAGTGTTTAGGTTGATTTTCCCCTTAACCTTTCCTTGTGGAATATTCCCCAGTCTTGGGCTGTCTTATTTTTGACGTACCCTTTACAGGGGTGAGTTTCCAAAAGGGGCCGCATCTCCTATATGGGGCCTGACGTTTTTCGTGTATTTCCCTTGATGATTCTTACTTTGGTGTCAAAAACCTGTTCTGGGTTTTCCGGCGTGTACTCACCTGTGTACTCACCCATTGAGGTTGCGGGGTCGAGTCCGAGCCCTGGCCCCCCCTCTTTACTACGCTACTAGGGCCTTCCCGAGCCGTGAGCTTTATCAACTTCCTTAAGTATGTTGGACCTGCCCCCACTCACGCTTCCCAAACATTCCACTTACGATACTTGTGGCTGAAGAAATACTTCCCCCCTGTGTGTGTGTGTTGGGGGTGTTTTTGTGTTGTGTTGTGTGTGTGTTGGTGTTGTGGTGGTGAGTGTTGTGTGTGTTGTGGGTGTGGTGTGGGGGTGTTGTGTGTGTTTTGGTTTGGGACATTCAAAGGAAGTAAAAGGGGAGATATCGACGAATTGAAAGTCCACACCAAGGTTATCTGCTGTACGAATACCCACTTCATGACATAAGGAGAGAAAAAATGAGGAGAGAGAGAGAGGGGAGGGAGAGAGAGAGAGAAGAGAGAGAGGGGGAAGAGAGGAAAGGGGGAGAAAGAGAGGAGAGAGAGAGAGAGAGGGGGGAGTGGTGAGGAGGGAGAGAGACAGAAGAGCACTTACGAGAGCATGAGTACATGGGGGAAAGGGAGTTTAAAAAACTTTTGGTCCACAACGAGCTATTGCGGAGGATTATGTACTTTTTTAAACCTGTTATGGGCCAAAAGCTATTATCTAGAGGCTGAGCAAGGATGTATGGGTAGACTCCCTACTCCCTCTCCCTCCGGTACTGCCGGCTGAGACACAAAAAAATACCACAGAATTTCTAAGACACTTAATTTTCTTTATTTTTCCCATGGAAACTCTTAAGTAGTACCGTTCTTTTCTTGACGCTGCTTGTAGTGGGATAAAACTACCAGTTCCTGAAACAGCTTCGGAAAAAACACTAGACAGGTGGCATGGGAAGGGGCTTGTCTAGTAAATCCCGGTTTAAAAAATTTACTTCCAGGCGGATACTAAAAATTAAATTTCTGTGGCACTTACATTTTTGAGGGAAGATATTTCCCTGCCCCTCAACTTTCACACATTTTTATTAAAACTAAGGAGTTTCATACCATCGTAAATTAACCACGCTGCACCTCAACAATATTATTGTGCTTTGGTATGCTTAACAATTCGCAAACGGGTGAAATTTTAACAAACATTATCTCTCAGTTCACAGAAGGATTCGAACCTGCACACTCTGTATCAACGTACAGAGTATTTTCGCCACTCAGACTCGGGTTTCTGACTGAAACTGGTTTGAGAAACTTAAGACTTTCTTCATATGTTTTTTTCTTAAATGATGGCATGAATTTGTTTGTATCATCTCTGTACCCCCTTCATAGACCCCGTCCTGTACGCTTCTTATGTAGTTAGGAGACCAAAACTGGACATCATATCTCTGTAAAAACTGGTCGAGAAGTTTTGAGGTCAGCTTTTCTTGATATGGAGTCAAATATCTATTGGTTTGATTTATGCACTAAGACACTTTGATCATTTTGTAACTATTCTACGAGTTTTTCCTTTTTTTTCTGTGAGAAAGTTTCAATATAATTTCGAGAGAGAGAAAGAAGAGAAAGAAAAAGAGAGAAAGTGGGGAAAAAAGAGAGAGAAATGAATTGAAAAAGAGAGAAAGAGAATTTTGGGAAAGACAGACGAAAGAGAACTTGTTAGTCCCCGAGGCAGTCTCCTAAAAAGTACTATCTACTTCTCTCTGGTTCAGGGATTCTCAATTTTTCCTGCATCATTAACCTCCTCGCTTGATAAAATTTCTCCATTTGCTCCCCTTACTTCCATACAAAAACTTTTTCCGCCAACATAAAGGGACAGAAAAACAAAAAGGTCAAAAAAAATAAATTATTTTAGGTTTTGCACAAAAATAGCAATATGCATTCGTATCACAAACTAAAAAAAATATATAACGTTCTTTTCAAAAGAAATAATTATACAATCTATTTTTATCACAAAAAAAAAAAAACAAACAGAAACACCAGAAACATTTTCAGTGGGAACACTGCTGATTCATTGAAAATAATCAGTTTTTTTTTATGCGAAGAGCTTTTTGATGACAATGTTACTCTCATATCGTCATCGGCTTTCAATGGGTTTCTGGCCTTTGTCTTCATTGACACAAAACTTGAGAACCCTGGCTCACGTATATAGTGACAAAAGGAACAAACACTTGGAAGGCACGCTGATTTAAGGAGTGGAAATGAATCTGCGAATTTTACCCAAAAATGAACCCCAAACTTTTCAAATTCTTCTCGAAGAGTAGCTGAGGATTGAAGATCAATCAACTCCTCTAATGCTGGGCCCATCTTTCATTTCCTGACAGTTCAGTGACATAAGGTCTTTTTATCCATCCCTCTTTTTGTACACATGTCTTTTGAAAAGTAGCCGTGAAGTGATTCTTCAAGATTTTCAAATGTTCTGTGATGTCTTCATTTATCTCAGGAAACACTCTAGGTTTGGAGAATTTCCCAAAGTTACTTTGGTGAACTCTCCGTACCCATAAGTCCAGCTTTGTCTGCAATGTTGTCATCTTTTTCACTTGCTTCGACAATGGATACCGACGTTCCCTGGAGTTGCTTGTTGATTTGGTTAAGAGGGATAAATATGTCTGAGAGGTTCCTCAAACAGGCGATGAACTTCGGATCACCAAAGTCTTCACACAGCTTTGAATTCCGGTCACGAAGATAAATCTCTACCTCAGTACGGAGCTCAAACACACGATTTAAAATAAATCCACGAGAAAGCCAACTCACATCAGTATGCAGTAAAAGAATGGAATGTTCAAGAGCCCATCTCATCACAAAAAGCGTTAAACCCAAACGGTTATTCAAAGCTCGGCCAGAATGATGTTAACAGCCTCGACAACTTTCTGCAAAACAATTTTCGGTTTTTCAGAAGAGTTTTTGCAGCTAATATATGTCTGTGAAAAACACAATGTGTTATCAATGGGTTGCCTTTTGCTTCTCAAGTGCATTTGAAGCCTGATCTCACTCCATCATGGCTGCAGTGAAGCCTGATCTCACCCCCATCATGGCTGCAGTGAAGCCTGATCTCACTCCCATCTGGCTGGAGCCCCGTCAGTAACAGATTGAACCAACAATGTCCCATGTCAGATCTTTCTTTTCAAGGAAGTCTTGAATATCAGTAGCCTTTGTGGTTGTTCGAGAGGTTCACAAAGAGAAATTAATTTTTAGTTTTTTTCCCCAAAATATATAACAACAAAAAAAAAGATGTGAAAAATTGGCTACATCACAGGAATCATTAAGTTGTAAAGAAATTTTTGGCTGGGGCTAAATTTGATCTGTTCACTAACTTGTTGACAAATATCTTGCTACATGTCTTAATACGCCGATGCATTGTGTCATTAGAAGGGTAATGGTTTTGAATTTTTCTGTTTTACTTTATTCCAGCATACATAAACAACCATGTCTGAGGCATAAGGTTTTAATCAGCTTCTCGGCTAGTCATGAGGTTTCTTTGCATCGCTACATGACAGGAAGCTGCAAGCATTGGTTTCTTCTCAGATACGAAGCCAAGTTTTGGCAGTTTCCTGCAGCCACTAAACATAAGAACATAGGAAAGGAGGAACATTGCACCAGGCCTGTTGGGCCCATACTAGGCAGGTCCCTTTACAATCCATCCCACTAACAAGCATTTGCCCAAACCAATTTCAATGCTAACCCAGAAATAAGCCCTGATAATTCTATAACTCTATAACTATAACTCTATAACTATAACTCTATTACTATAACTCTATAACTCATTTGCAACCCCACTCAAATCCAACCCCTCTCATCATATTTTTATCCAACCTAAATTAGAAACTACCCAAAGTCCTAGCCTCAATAATCCAACTAGGTAGACTGTTCCACTCATCAACTACCCTATTTCCCAAAACCCAAATTTACTTTCCTATATCCTTTCTAAATCTAAACTGGTCCAATTTAATCCATTACTGCGGGTTCTCTCCTATATCCTTTCTAAATCTAAACTTGTCCAATTTAAATCCATTTCTGCGGGTTCTCTCTTGAGAGACATCCTCAAACCTTATTAATATCCCCTTTATTAATACTCATCTTCCACTTTTTACACTTCGATCATGTCTCCCCTCATTCTTCGTCTAACAAGTGAATGTAATTTAAGAGTCTTCAATCTTTCTTTTTAAGGAAGATTTCTAATGCTATGTATTAATTTAGTCATTCTACGCTGAATGTTTTCTAACTAATCTATATCCATTCTGTAATATGGAGACCAGAAAAATGAGCTGCATAATCTAGGTGAGGCTTTGCTAATGATGTATAAAGCTGCAGTATAACCTCCGGACTTCTGTTGCTTACACTTCTTGATATAAATCCCAATAATCTATTTGCCCTATTACGTTACGCTTAGGCATTGCTGTCTTGGTTTTAAAGGGTTTCTGTCACCATAACCCCCAAGTCCTTTTCACATTCTGTATAAACTAAGTTCTACATTATTTAACTTATAAGTGCTAGGGTTATGGATACTCCCGAGCTTTAGAACCTTTTCATTTATCTACATTGAAAATGCATCTGCCACTTTTCTGACCAAGAATTTGAGTTGTCTAAAACCTCCTGGGGTACCCTAACATCTACGTTTGAATCAATTATCCTACCTATCTTTGTGTCATCGGCGAATTTGCTCATTTCACTAGTAATACCACATCAAGTCATTGATATATATAAACAACAACGGGCCCAAGACTGATCCATGTGGAACCCCACTTGTTACAGATCCCCACTCGGATTTAACTCTCTGCTTCCTGTCTGTGAGCATGGCTCGATCCACGAGAGCACTTTTCCCCCAATGCCATGAGCTGCCACTTTCTTTAACAGTCTTTGGTGCAGAACTCTATCAAAGCCTACTAAAATCTAAGTAAATAATATCAAATTCTTTATCGTGATTAACAGTCTCAAAAGCTTTACTGAAGAAAATTAATAAATTAGTTAGACAAGAACGGCCTCTTCGTGAATCCATGCTGAGTATCATAATCAAGCTATGCTTATCGAGACGGCTTCTTATAAT
The DNA here is from genome assembly GCF_026875155.1 of Cherax quadricarinatus. NCBI lineage: Eukaryota > Metazoa > Arthropoda > Malacostraca > Decapoda > Parastacidae > Cherax > Cherax quadricarinatus. The sequence goes on from NC_069463.1 coordinate 28,617,284, forward strand.
CTCAGCTACAATTGACTTTAGTAATTTGCCTACAATTGAGGTCAAAGGGTTATTGGCGGTAATTTGAGGGTAAAAGATTGTCCCCCTGCTTTAAAATAGGAATTACATTAGCCATCTTCCACATATCAGACACTACACCTATTTGAAGAGATAAATTAAAAATATTAGTTAATGGTTCACAGAGTTCCATTTTGCATTCCTTAAGAACCCTTGAAAAAGCTCATCAGGACCGGCGACTTATTTTTCTTCAGTCTATCTGCTTCACAACCATTTCATAGTGACTGTGATGTTACATAATTTATCTTCTTCAGGCCCACTATAAAAAATTTAAATTTCTGGATATTGTTAGTGTCTTACTGTGTAAAAAAACCCAGAGAAAATAATTTTTTAAAATCGAGCACATTTCATTCTCTTTGTCATAAAATGACCATAGTTAATTTTTAAGGGGACCTATCTTACTCTAACTTTTGTTCTATAGACCTGGAAAAAACTTTTTGGGTTAGTTTTCGAATCCCTAGCAACTTTATTTCATAGCCCCTTTTAGCTTTTCTTATCCCCTTTTTAACATCCCTCTTAATGTCCAATATATTGATTCAAATGATGAAACCCCCACCTCTTTTGATGCGCCTATAAATTCCCTTCTTATGCCCTGGTAGATATTTCAGCCTATTATCATCCATTTGGGGTCACTTCTATTTGATCTAATTTCTTTATTTCGGGGTAAACGTTTTTGTGCAGCATGTACAGTGTTCAGAAAACTTTCATATTGATAGCTCTCTTCGTTAAACCCCAGTCAAACAGACGATAAGTGTTCTCTAAGCCCATTGTAATCTGCTAAGCGGAAAATCTGGGACTGTTACTGAGTTTTCCCCACTATCATACTTCCATTCAATGCTAAATGTAATTGAATTTGTGGTCGCTAGCACCCAGTTCCTCTGAAATTTCTAAATTATTAACAAGGAATTCATTGTTTGCCAGACTAAGTCAAGCGGTTATTTCCCAATTGTAGGTTCTGTCACAACTGCTTCCCAAAAAAAATCCTGAACTAAATTCTACGAAGTCGTATGATTCTAAATTCCCAGTCAAGAAATTCCAATCAATATGACTAAAGTTAAAGTCTCCTAGAATTAAATACATTATCGTGCCTTGTGGCCCCAAACAATTTCCTCCCATAGTGGTCTCCTTGGTCCCCCATCTAAGTTTGGGGGACGGTATATCACACCTAAAATCAGTTTTTTTATGCCCCTCTGAAAATTCTATCCAAACAGACTCTGGGATGTGTTACTTCAGACTTAATACCCGTTTTTATGCAACAGTTCAAGCGATCCGGACATACAAAGCCACCCCTTCCCGATACTTCTATCTACTTGGAACAATTTAAAAACCCCGAATGTGACATTCAGCAGCATGTCCCGACTTTTTGGAAAATTTAAAACCCCGTCTTAGTTATGCAAATACATCAATGTTTCCTGCACTAGCAACTAATCTCAATTCGTCCCTCTTATTCCTAGCACTACGGCTATTAGCATAATATACATTGAAAGACTCTCCTTTCTCTTTACCCTTCCGCTCATTTCTGTTTTTTTTACTAAATCTACTACTGTCCTTATCACCTAGTGTCACTGGCAGTTCAATATCTACCTCGTTCTACTTGTTACTAGTTCGCCTAGAACTCATAATATTACTACACTGGGACTTCACTGTTTTCCTGCCAAAACCCATACCACTAACTATTCCTGTTTTAAAATTTAACAGCTCCCTCCACTGCAGTTGCGAGTGCCCCCCCCCCAGACCCAGAAATGTGAACCCCATCCCTGGCATGCATGTCATTTCTGCCGTAGAAGAGGTCCCAGTTGTCAATGAATATTACCGCATTTTCTTTACAGTATTTGTCCAGCCAGCAATTGACACCAATTGCCCTGGACAACCATTCATTTCCAACTCCTCTCCCTGGCAAAATACCAATATGACAGGGTTCCTACCCTTCCTCCTAATTTTTTCTATTGCTGACCTATACCTGTAAATCAGGGCCTCACTCCTACGTCTGCCAACATCATTGCCTCCAGCACTGAGACAGTTAATAGGGTTGCTCCCATTACCTCTCATGATGTCGTCCAGATGGCTAACAATATCCCCCATCCCAGCCTCAGGAAAGCAAACCCTCTGTCTCCTACTCCTGTCCTTGAAGCAGAACGCCCTATCCATGTACCTAACTTGGCTATCCCCAACAACAATATTCTTACCTTCCTTGGTGTCGTTCGCCGTGACGTTCCCAGTAGTCGACTCACATTCGTCGGGTAGCACGGAGAAAGCATTAGATGTTTCCACAACAGATTCCACGCAGTCTCTTTCTTCTTCATCGTTTCCAAATTTCCATTCGTCTTTTTGATCGTCAGCTTCTTTTCCATGCTGTCCAGCCACTGACCATTTTTCCCCTTCTTGACCTGGGGACTAAAAACAGGAGGACTACTACAAATTTCTTCTTTTTTTCCCCTGGTCAGTCGCCGAATCCCTATCTTCGCCATCTAAATTCTTCCTTAAGCTGTTGTTAAAGTTGCTCGATGGGGCATCTTGGTTCAGTCCGTAGGGGAGCACACTCGAGAGGGCTAGAGGAAGAGTAAGTTATCAGGGACGTATTAGGGATTTGTAGAGGTGTAGTTTGGTGCGTTGGGAGGCATGTTTCAGCTTGTAGAGGCCCGCAAGGGCTTTACTAGCTATGCATACCTTGAGCTAATATGACCGTGTAAGCGAAGAAGGTAATGGAGGATCACTTTTCCTGTAATTAAATATGAAATGTTGGTTTTAGCTGCATTGGTTTTGATCCTCCTTTTTGTTCCCAGATGGCTATCCTGTCGACCTCATTTTGTGTTTTGTGTGTGAGTGTTGTCTATATTGGCGTGAGTGATTAGTTGTGTAATGTCGTCTGCATAGGCTAGTGTGATGGAGTTGTGGTATACAGGTGTTGAATTTTTAGTGTATAAAATGTTGAGGATAGGTGAGAGGACAGATCCCTAGGGTACTCAGCATTTAGTGTGAAGTAGTCAGCCTTGAAATTGAGAGGAGTTTACGAGTAGTGAGAGGCAGGTTGAAGTTAGTGCAGAGTTTGTACTTGAGCCCTTCGTGCCAGACAGTGTCAAAAGCTTTTTCAACGTCTTTTGCAACCAGGGCTGCCCTGTTTTTTTTTGTGTTTATGTGGATGTAGTTGAGAATGATGTTAATGGCATCCTGTGCGGATCTGTGTGTTCTGAAGCCAAACTGGCCATCAGAAAGTAGAGTTGTGTTCCAGGTATCTGCGAAGGCGATGGTTGATGAATTTTTCAAAGGTTTTTTTTAAAGTTTCGAGGAGGCTGATTAGGGCGATAGTTTCTAGGATCAGAGTGGTCTTTTTAGGTTTAGGAAGGAGGATAGCAGTAGCAGCTTTGAAGAGGGAAGGGAAGTATCCAGGAGCAAGGGAGGCATTGAGGAGGTTTGTGTAGGCAGTAATGATGGAGTCAGGAAAGTGTTTTAGGATAATATGGTTAGGGCCAGAGGCACCAAGCTTGGGAGGAAGGTGTCTGAGGAAAGGAGAAAGGTGTTGGTGAAAGGAGAGTCGAGTTCTTGTGAGGAGGTAAGAGAGTCCAGATGGATGTGGCTATCTGGTGTTTCTTGTGTGTGTGCAGTGTTCCAATGTTCTATGTTTTGAATGTGTCGAATAACGTTAGGGTGAGATGGGTGAGGGTGGAAGATGTTCTCCAGATGTGTTTGAAGATGTTAGTGTCGCCTGTGGGTGAGATGTGTGTTGTTGTGGGTGATGTGTTTGACTTTTTTGATAAGTTCCAGAAGGCTTTAATGTTTTTAATACACTGTTTGTCTGCTTGTTGTATGAGTTGTGACCAGTGATTGAGAGTTTGAAGGAATAACGAGTGGTGTGAGTTTTCTTTGGTATTGCGATGTTGGCTGCTTGTGTAATGGTGTCCTGGACGAGATCAAGTTGAGTATCTATGTCAGAGATAGGTTTGTTGTTGTAGTCATAGGTGAGGTTAGTACTATGTGTTGTTTGAAAGCATCCAGTCAGCGTTCTTGTAGGAGAAGGAAGGTGTGGCCGGGATGAGGATAGGGTTGGAGGAGATGTGTAAGATGACTGGGATGTGATCAGAGCCTGTAATAGAGCCAGGTGAGATGTAGTGTTGAAATAGAGAGCTGGCTGGGTTTGCCAGAATGATGTCTGGTTTGCCTTGGCCAGTGTAGTTGTAGAAGGTGTTGAAGTCTAGGCCGAGATGAATTAGATGTTTATGCTTTTGAAGTTGAGTAATTGGTGACCAAGTTGATTGTTTCTGGTTGTGATGAAAGGCTGTGTGTTTGGCATTCATGTCAGCTTGTAGGTATGTTGGTGTGTTGGTGTAGTTGAAGACTAAGGAAAGATCGTGTATGTTGAGAATAGTGTTGGGCGAGCATGGGTGGTGAAAAAGATAAGGGGCCAAGGTGGGGTGTGTATTCTGACCGCAAGACAGTGTTGGTGTATAAAAGAGATTGGGAGAAATTCGTGTTTTATGTTGGATTTTACAAGGATGGCAACCCCATCGTGGGAATCATAGGGGACTGTAGTGCAGTATAATCATAATGGCAGATACGTTGAGAGCTTTGAGGCAGGTACTGTTTAGCAAAAACAATATCTGGTCTCTCTGCTTCAAGGAGCTCGGCCAGTAGGTGTCTAATTGTAAAGTAAGAGCGTACATTGAACTGAATCACCTTAAACATAATTTAATGGTTTCAACATAGCAAAGTTAATGTCGGGGGAGGAGTTTGGATTAAAGCCCGTGATAGTGGTGCCATCAGTGGATGTGTTTTTGTAGGTGTTACGAACCCGTTTCCTGGAGGGGAGGAATGAGATGGATCTGTTTTTTATGTTCTTTGGTCTGTCTGTCAGAAGTTGGGGCAGGTTTAGGTTTGAGTGGATTTTGTCTGGAGGAGGTGGAGTTGGACCTGGATGAAGTTTTGGTTGTGGTAGAACTCGTCACCAGTATCAAGACATCCCTTCAAGAACTCGTCACCAGTATCAACACAACCCCTTCAAGAACTCGTCACCAGCATCAATACGCCCCCTTCAAGAACTCGTCACCAGTATCAACTCAACCCCTTCAAGAACTCGTCACCAGCATCAATTACACCCCGTTCAAGAACTCGCCACCAGTATCAACACACCCCCTTCAAGAACTCGTTACCAGCATCAAAACACCCCCATCAAGGTCTCAGGATGTAATAATCATTAATACTACATTACTGTAGCTGCAAATATCCACTTGGTCATGCAACATGTATTGACGCGCTCATATATTATTGAAAAAAGTCAAGAAAAATATTTTAATATAATATCTATGATTACAAAATCCCTTAATTAATCGCAGCTTAATATTTGCATATAAAAAAACTTTAATGCTCTGTGAAAAAATTCTCTTGTCGTAATTCTTCATTGGAATTAATAATCATGAAAGACTAGTAATTATTATTTACATTAAACATAAATTCTGAAATATGTCTGGTGATGAAATTTTTATTATAATTGAGTTTTAATATTGTTGTGATAAATGGTTGAAGACTGAGACACTTATGCAACATATGGGAATCTTTAAGGAAACGTTTCGCCACACAGTGGCTTCATCAGTCCAATGCAATGTAGAAATGGGCAAGGAGAGGAGGAGTTTGAGGTAAACAGTCCCTCAACCTGGAATCAATGTGTTCAGTCCATCACTTTTGGACTGAACACATCGATTCCAGGCTGAGGGACTGAATACCTCAAACTCCTCCTCTCCGTACCCATCTCTACTTTGCACTGGACTGATGAAGCCACTGTCTGGCGAAACGTTTCCTTAATAAAGATTCCCATATGTTGCATAAGTGTCATCTTCTAATATTGTTCTTGATATTAATCTTAATTGTAACACTTCCCAATTATGCCATTGCTATATTATCATTGTAACACACGGCTGTCTACCACCGGGTTGGGTGACCCGAAAAACAAGAAACACTTTCACCATCACTTAGCCACTATTTTGGCACAAGCATGCGGAAATACAACTCAGATGCCCCTCCTTCAGAATGCAGACACTACTTCCCACTTCCAGGACTCAAGTCCGACTAACCAATTTCCCTGAATCCCTTCACAAATGTTACATTGCTAATACTCCAACAGCACATCAAGTAATAATAACACGCTAGCACATGCCTGTTGGATGTTCAAACCCTTCACACACTAAATTTCCTTTAACCTTTTTCCAATCTTTCCTAGGATAAACTCTAACCCTCTCTCTGCTACAGATTTATCCATCCTATTTTTCTCCAGCCTCTCTCAATGTTCATGTTACATCAATAATCCCCTTCAGCCCTCTGAATAATACTCTTAGTAATCCCACACCTCTAATCTCCAAACTACGAATTCTCTGCATAATATTCACATCATATATTACACCCCTTTTTTCCTTCTTTTCCTTTCTGCATAGGAACTATGAACGCTCTCGTCTAGTTAGGTACCTTCCCTCCTTTCATACTTTTATTGAACAAATACACCAACCAATCCAAAACTGCTTTTAACATTTCTATCTTGATCGCTACTGCTTCACCTCCTTTCATTTTACTCATAGCTTCATGCATCTTCCCTTTCCCCTACATTCACATCTGGCTCTTTCTCACTCCTAAAAGATGTTATACCTCCCTGGCTAATGCATGGAATCACGCATCCCTGTCTTTATCAACATGTAATGCTCCTCAGTATCTCCCCCGTCCCATTTAATAACCCCCTTATTTTATTTATAACTGTTAAATACATGCTTCCTAGCTTTCTTTACTTATTAATCTCACTCAGAACGTTTTCATATTCTCAGCAAATTTGACAAAACCTCGCTCCTCTCTTATTTACTCTCCCTTTACACCCTCTCACCACTCTAAACCTCTCTTTTACTCTCCATATTTTTTACCACTTCTGCTTTTTGAAACGCCTCATGTGTTAACATTTTCTCCCTAAATACTCTCTTCACTTGTCATTCCACTAATCACTTCTCTTCCCTCCTACACCACCCTCTTTTATCCACAAACATTTGCTGCACACTCTAACACTGCATTTAAATCTACCCCACACCTCTTCAACCTCCTCATTATCTAAACTCTCTGGCCCACCATTCTCCCATCAGTTGCTTATATATCTTACTTTACTCTATGTCCTTCTTTAATTTATAAACTTTACTTACCTCTTACTTGCTGATGGTATTTTCCTTGTACCCCATTTACCCCTCACTTTCACTGTAGCTACAACTAAATAATATTCTGATGTATCCGTTGCCCGTCTTAAAACATGCACATCAAGTAGTGTACCCATCAACCTTTTATTCATTAATACATAATCTAACAGATATAATTGCACACTACATCGTATCTCGTGTACATATTTGTCTTTAAAAAACACCTATTATCTTTTAACAAACCTCTTCCTACACTAAGTTCATTTAAAGATTTCCCAGTATCATATACCCTATCACTCAAAATTTACCTACTACGCCCTCTACAACAGTTTCTCCCACGTTAGCATTTAGATCCCCCACAACAATTACTCCCTCACTTGGTTCAAAGCTCCCTAAAAACTCTCTTAACTTTTTCCAAAATCTCTCTCTCCTTTCTTCACTCCTCTCTTTCCCAAGCACTTAAACACTTAGTATAACCACTTTTCACATCCCACCCTTATTTTAATCAACAAAATCCTTTAATTTATTCATTTATATTTCCTCTTTCTATTCATAACAAATCATTCAATATTACAGCTACTTCTTTCTTAGCTCTAATTATCTCAGATACGCCTGACCTAATCCCATTCATTTATTTCCACCGAAATTCTCTTACCCTCTTCAGCACTGTTTTGCTTAGACCTCCCATCTTCTTTTCATTTATATAATCCACAATCAACTCTTCCTTATTATCTTACATTCTTGCATATTCAAAAATCCCAGTTTGAAAAAGCCCTCAACATGACTCACGAAATCATAATTACATGATTGCAAACAAACCATACCACGGACGGGGTTAGAACCCGCGACGGTCTGGAGTTTTGAGACTCTCTGATCGCGGGTTCTAACCCCGCCTGTGGTATGGTTTGAAAAAGTCCTTTTCAATTTATTAATTTCTACAGGAGAAAGGGTTACTAATCTCTTGTTCCCGGCATTTTAGCTGCCTTAGCCACACGCACATTTTTATTATATTTTAGCTATAGATTTGCTAGAAATATTGAACTTATTATAGGATTCACGAAAATATTAATATGTTCTTAGTGTCCATGTTTAAAATATTGCTCTTTTTATTATGAATAAATTTATCTTTACAGAGGCAATTGAAAAAAATACACAAGTCACAAATACAACATAATATATTACAGGAAAATACCACAAAGAAACGCAATAACACGGAGAAGAAACATTTACTGAAAAAAACCGTTCACATATAAATAAACATAGTCTGAAACATAGTCTGAAACATAGTCTGAAACAATATTCCATATTGTTTCAGACTATGGAACAATGCTCTTCTCCAGACTGAGGGACTGACCACCTCAAAACTTTAAGGGTGATGGACTGATTACATCGTCTTCAAGTCTCTTCTGCTTCTATCAACTTTTCTGTACTCGACTGAAGAAGCCTACTGTGTAGGCGAAACGTATCGAAATAAAGATACCTAACCGTTGCATATGTGTCTTACCTAACAACCTGTCGGTATTTTATACCATTTGAATCTTCAAACATTTACTGAAAAAAAAACATTCACATATAAACATAAACACACTAAAAGATAGTAACAACATTCACTATCACTTGCTTAATGACTCAGCTGCATAATTACCTATGTTTATCCTCACTGTATTAGTGTATAACATTCAACGTTGTATCAGCGTATCGCATTTAATGTTGCATCAGCGTATCGCATTTAATGTTGCATCAGCGTATCGCATTTAATGTTGCATCAGCGTATCGCATTTAATGTTGCATCAGCGTATCGCATTTATGTTGCATCAGCGTATCGCATTTAATGTAGCATCAGGTATATCGCATTAATGTTGCATCAGCGTATCGCATTTAATGTTGCATCAGCGTATCGCATTTAATGTTGCATCAGCGTATCGCATTCACTGTTGCTACAAAAATGTCAGACTCGTGTCATATTGGAAATCAAGAAACAACTAACCGACTTAACACTATAATACTCACGTCAACATTAACAAAACCCAAAACGTCATAACATCTCTGCCACTCTACCATACGAGTCACACCTTATAATTATTAAGATAATCAAAGGGCTTTGGTTGCAACAACAAACCTACACTCAAGTTAATGGCTTTATGGCGAATATGATTAGCATCTTTAATTAAATTTTGTATTTCATTTACGACAGATTTATCGGAATATTACTAACGCATTAATACGAAATTATTCGTTCTTTAACAAATACGAGAAAATGTTGTTGCAATACTGGTGAAAACTTCACAGTCATATTGCAGTTCAGTCAGCATATATTGCAGTTCAGTTAGCAATATATTGCAGTTCAGTCAGCAATATATTGCAGTTCAATCAGCAATATATTGCAGTTCAGTCAGCAATATATTGCAGTTCAGTCAGAAATATATTGCAGTTCAGTCAGAAATATATTGCAGTTCAGTCAGCAATATATTGCAGTTCAGTCAGCAATATATTGCAGTTCAGTCAGCAATATATTGCAGTTCAGTCAGCAATAAACTGAATCACATCTCAGATGACGAATGAATTTGTATTGCATTGTGTCAGCTGTTTTTGTGTACACCTTTTTAAACTTGTATAAAAATGATTATATCTAAACGTACATTCATAATTTATAGCTATCTCTGTGTTTGCATGTTGAGTATGTATGTACATACGCGCGAATGTATATATTTGGTGATTTGTATTTTTGTATATTATTGTCCTTTTGTATGTGAGCAACTTAACACAATGTGAGTAACTGATTCTATTTCTCCTTTCCTCCATCTTCTCTCTACTTTCTTAAATCTACTTCTTCTCCTCCATTGCTCCTTCACTTTCACTCCTTGCCTTCCTTCCTCCACTTCCTTTTATCATGTCTGTCCCTGCGTTTCTCCTACTTGTTTCTAACTATTTCTCACTTTCTTCACATCCCTCTCCGCCAGTTCTCCCCTCCACCTCTCCTTCTTCGCTTCATTCCTCAAGCATTATTCTTTTCCTACACTCGATAAGGTGACTCACGTCTCTTCATTGTCCTACTAGGTATGTCGAACTCACTCCTACGTGTGACGAGTGGAGCTCACTCCTAGTTGAGTACATTTGACCATACTCTAGGGGTAAGTGCTGTTCACCTCACTCTCAGCTGAGTCCATCTGTCCTCACTCGTATGAGTGTCTAGGTATAACTCGTAGGCGAGTCCATGTTCATTACGCTTTTATTAAGAAATATATGAGAAGTACGAATATGTAAATCGAGAGAAATTTATAAAACTTAAAGCCAAAAACAGAATAAGTACTTTGCATATAGTAATTAATACTAAATGATTTTTAAAGAAAGAACTTTAAACACTTATTAAAATTTCCTAACATCACTCCTATGTGATTAACAAAATGATCTTACTGCTTGGATGTCAACCGAAATATATCCTGGTGAAAAATATTCCGGGATTTCCTCATGTTTCACCAAAATTCACCCAAATATAAAATACTAGTTAAAGTGTTGACGAGTCTGTAAAACTTTGCACTTTATATTCTCTAGGGAACAGTACGTAAAAAAAAAAGTTGTTACCCAAAACTGTTTGCCAAGAAACATTTCCCAGAACTTAGTCAATTACCGTTTGACTGAGAAAAGATGATGCATCCAACAATTTCTATACTATCATATTTTGGATAAAAGAAAAACTAATTGGTCTCCAGAGTATGAAACCAAATATAGTTTACAGTACTCTTCAATGAACAGAGCGGGGCCCAGACTCATTGGCAAGTCAGTTCTAAAGCTAGCAGGCCAATACGTTACTTACTATACCATTCTGACATAATAAGATTCGTCTAAGTGTATTTTTATATACACTAGGATGGGCCTCAAAGTGACCAGAAATGCTCGTATTTTTTTCTCCCATAAGCATGGTATGGTACAGCGGATATCACTGCTTGTCTATGATTTCAACAATCCTCCTCTCGATTGACTGAGATGTTAACAATCATGTCATTACGATTTCTAGAGACATATTTTATTTCTCTAGTTCATGAGGAAAGACAGTAGATAAATTGCTTGACTACAGTGTAGTAACCAGTCAGAAAAAACTAAGTAAATCAAACATGGCCTACAAAATATGATAAAAAATAATATAATAATAATAATAATAATAATAATAATAATAATAATAATAATAATAAGGATAATATTATTACAGTTATATTATTGTGGTTATTATCATTATTATTATTTTTTCTCCTCAAGTTTGTCTTTTTTCTTTCGATCAAAACTCGAGAATTACTAATTCGATCGATTTCAAATCTTCGACCACAGTGTATGGTAATAGTGCAGTATTCATGGAACAATTGGCATATGCACGAGCCCTATGACTAAAGTTATTTAAAACCAAACCCAGCATCCTGGAATGGCTCCGATAGCTTCCTAAACCCACAAGGACACAGCTTCAAACATTAAAATATGGTGCCTTATTTTTCGACATCATAAATTAAAAATCAAGTGTATTGCAGCAGATCTGACTATTTTAAGCTCAAAATAGTCTGAAAACTTTACTACCGTTAAACCAGTTGAATAAATTTCAGTTTACCTCTTCTGAATGGCTTCCACTATTCTTTGACTGTTTTTGGGGGCTGAAAAAAATTTTGTAAACAAAAAAAAAAAAAACAGGGAAAGAAATAGTAAATTATTAAAAAATTTTGGGATCTTTGGAAATCCGCTTTAATTCTCCCAAATTTTTATTAAAAACTGGGACTCGTCTAATCAGCTTAAAAATTTTCAGCTTTTGTTTGGTTTCGTAAACAAAAGGTTTTTTTCTTTTTAAACATTTTTTTCGTTTTTTGCGCCCGAAATTTTTTTGGTGCATCCTTACCCATTGTGGATGGTAGGGGAATAGTTTATGGATAAAAAAAAGGGCCTAGGAACCAAGCCCTAAAGGTTTTAACGGGGTATTCTGGATGCCCTTTTGCTATTGGGTGCCATTATTTTAAAATTTTTCAAACTTTTTTGGTTTAAAGGATAATTTCTTTTCAATAATAAAAAAATTTTTTCTTCTGGTCTTCTTCAAAATATGGTCTTGAGATTTTTTTTTTAAAGATTAATACCCAAGTTGATGCGGATTTTTAAAATTTTGCTGAAATTTTGTTGAAAATTTTGGGAATTATTAAAATTTTCATATAAATTACTGGAGATGTTTTTTTTCCTGATGGGTTTTTCCCAAACTTTTTTTTTTGTGGTTTTGTTAAAAAAAGTTTAGCTCTTATCTTTTCTTTATTTTAATCTTTTTTTAGCTTTGAAAACCCCTAAACTTTCCATTTTTTGATTCAAAAATTTGTTTCCTAAGAAAAAAAAATAGAGAATTTTTTTTTTTTTTTCGGTTTTCAAACTTTTAAATTTGGGATTATTATTATTATTTTTAAAGTTATTATTATTAATTTTTAAATTTTTTTTTCCAAAAAAGGGTAAAGATCCCAGTGTTTTAAAAATAAAACATTTTAATATGAGTTTAGACAGCGTGGGTCCCGTTTGCCCCTTCCTTGGCCAGTTTTTAAATTTGGTCTTTTTTAAAACGAAAAGAAAAATTAGAGGGGCCTAGCAGTTTAAAAATTAAAAATAAAAAATGAAAAAAAACCCGCGTTTTTATGGCTTTTTTTTATAATTAATGGGGACTTCTTTCCTATTTACAAGAGATAAAAAAGGAGAACGCTCTTCAGTTTAGCCTAAAAATGGGTGTTATTTAAATGGAAGGGTTTGCATAATTTTTGGGCTGAGTTGAATTTTTTTTCTCTATATTAATTTTCGCTTTGATGACTTTTTTAATTCCCTTTTCTGTTTTGTTTCCCAATTCATCACTGAAGATTACAAAATTTATGCCGCACTCTGCCTATTCCAACCGCTGCAGGGGGAAAACAGGGTTCGGGGATTTTTTGTATTAGGGAAAATTTCCCTTTCCCGGGGATCGTGCAGAAAATAAAAATATATCTGGAGACTGAGAGCAATTAGGTTAGACCCATTGCTTAAATTTCTTGAACAAGAGTTCTTCACCCGCTTTAAGACCCAACCTTCTTAATGGGCCTTCCCTTCCCTTTAAACACACCCCGCCTTACTCCCCTAACTAGACCCTCCGCTACAGCCGAAATTTTTTCCCCAGTGGAGTGATAATCTCGGGTTTTAGCCGACTCCCTCGGGTTTTGTGCTAGAAGGGGGTTTTTTTTTTTTTAAAAAAAAATTTTTTTGGCCCTTTTTTTTTTTTTTTGGGGGAAACCCCCCCCAAAAAAAAAAAGGGGGGAAAAAAAATTGGGGTTGGGCCCCTTTTTTAAAAAAGGGTTTCCCCGGGAAAAAGGCCCCTTTTTTTTTAAACCCCCCAAAAAAAAAAATTTAGGCCCCCCTTTTTGGGGGGAACCCCCCCCGGGGGGGGGGGGAAAAAAAACGTGGGCCCCGGGGGAAAAAAAAAGGGGGAAATTTCCCAAATTTTAAAAGGGGTTCCCCGGGGGGGGGTTTTTTTCCCTTTTTTGGGGCCCCTTTTTTTAAAACCCCGGGGGGGAAAAAAAAAAACCCCCCCCGGGGGGGAAATTTGGGTTTTGGGGGGGGGGGGTTTTTTTCCCCCTTTTTGGGGAAAAGTGTGGTTTAAACCCTTTTTTTTTTTTAAATTTTTATTTTGGGGGGAAAAAAATTTTTTAAAATTTTTTTTTTTTTTAAATAAATTTTTTTGGGGGAAAAAAAAAAAACCGGGTTTTTTTCCCTAGAAAAAAAAAACAATTTTCCCTTTCCCTTTTAAAAACAAAAAAAATTTTTTTCCCCCTTTAAAAAAAAAAAACCCCAAAATTTCCCCCTTTTTTTTTTAAATTTTCCCTTTTTTAAAAAAAATTTTAAAAAAAAAAATTTTTTCCCCCCCCCCTTCCCCCTTTTTTTTTGAAAAAAATTTTTAAAAAAAAAAAAGGGTTTTTTTTCCCCAAAAGGGTTGGATTTAAAAGGATTTTGGGTTAAATTTTGGGCCCCCTTTTTAAATTTTAACCTTTTGGGGGGAAAAAAAAAACCTTTTTTTTTTTTCCCCCCCCAAAAAAAAAAAACCCTTTTTTTTTTTTTGGGGGGAAAATTTTCCCAAAAACCCCAAATTTTTTCCTTTCCCCTTTTTGGGTTTTCCCCCCTTTTGGGGGGGGTTTGGGCCGGGCCCCGCCCCCCAGGGGGGGGGCCCCCCGGGGAAACCCCCCGGGGGGGGGTTTACCCCAAAAAAAAAAATTTTTTTAAAAAAAAAAAAAACCTTAAAAACCCCAAAAAAACCCCCCCTTTTTTAAAAAGGGGTTTTTTTTGGGAAAAAAACCCCCCAAAAAAAAAAAGGGGGAAAAAAGGCCCCTTGGGGGGAAAAAAAAAAAAAAACGTTTTAAAAAAAAAAGGGGAAAAAACCCCCCAAAAAAAAAAATAAAAAATTTAAAATTTTTTCCCCCTTTTTCCCAAAATTTTAAAAATTTTTTTTTTTAAAAAAAAAAAACCAAATAAAAAAAAAAAAAAGGTTTTTTAAAAAAAAAATTTTTTTTCCCCAAATTAAAAAACAAAAAATTTTTAAAAAAATTTTTTTTTCCCCCCCTTTTTTTAAAAAAACCTGGGTTTTTAAAAAATTTTCCCAAAAAAAACCCCTTTTAAATTTTTTTTTGGGGGCCCCAAAAAAAAAAAAATTTTAAACCCCTTTTTTCTTAAGGTTAAAATTTTTTTTTTTAAAAAAAAAAAAAAAAGCCCAAAAATTTTTTTTTTTGGGCCCAAAAAAAAAAAAATTCCAAACCGGTTTTTTTTTTAAAAAAAAAAAACTTCCAAAAAAAAATTTTTTTAAAATTTTTTCCCAAAAACCAAACCCCAAAAAAATTTTTTTAAAAATTTTTAAAAAATTTAAAAAATTTTCCCCAAAAAAAAAAATTTCCCCTTTTTTTAAAAAAAAAAAATTTAAAAAAAACCCCCAAAAAAAAATTTTTTTTGTTTTAACCTTTACTCTTTGCGAACGCACAGTCTTTTGTCAAGTTCAGACACCCCAAACCATATCACGGGTGGGGTTTAAACCCGAGGTCAGTCTCAAAACTCCAGACAGTCGGGCATGGTTTGTCTGCAATCGTGTCATTACGTTTTCGTGAGTCAATTTTCAGACAGCTTATCAATAAACACCACAGTGATAATGAGATTAAAAAAGGTGAGCTCATGAATGATTACCCACAGACTCATCCACAATACTGACAAAAAATTTTTGTATATCTTTGGGAATAAAACTATGCACATAAGTGGTACTCAAATAGCACAAAGAGAAGAGGATGAAATTCCAAAGGCCCCTCATAGTAGACAACAAACCGAAATTTACCACCTATATCCAACGCATATCAACAAAAGTCTCTAAGATGGTAGCAATAGTCTCCAAAATTCGTTATAATAATACATAACCTGCACTCCTAAATTTACTTGTCCTCATTTACCATACCTCCTTTAGGGAAATGTGTGGCTGAGGACTCACTTAGGCTGCACAACTGAAAACCAAGTGAAATTAAACAATCACTAACTGTACTAGTAGACAATACATTATTCCCTTATTCAACCCTTTAAAACCCTGTAAATATGAACACAATTTATACTTAATTAAAACTTTTCGATCCCCACGTTCCAAACACTGTGTTGTAATGCTGATGCTGAACTTAAACACTTCCTAAAAAAAAAAAACACGTTCCAACCACTGTGTTGTAATGCTGATGCTGAACTTAAAACACTTCCTAAAATAAAACCACGTTCCAAACACTGTGTTGTAATGCTGATGCTGAACTTAAACACTTCCTAAAAAAAAACACGTTCCAAACACTGTGTTGTAATGCTGATGCTGAACTTAAACACTTCCTAAAAAAAAAAACGTTCCAAACACTGTGTTGTAATGCTGATGCTGAACTTAAACACTTCCTAAAAAAAAAACACGTTCCAACCACTGTGTTGTAATGCTGATTTTTCTGAACTTAAACACTTCCCTAAATAAAACACGTTCCAAACACTGTGTTGTAATGCCTAAATGTGAAATTAATCTTCCTAAAAAAAAAAACACTTTCCCACCACTGTGTTGTAATGTGATTGTGAACTTAAAAAACACTTTAAAATAAAAAACCACTTTCCAAACACTGTGTTTTTAATGTGATGCTGAACTTAAAACTTCTAAAAAAAAAAAACACTTTCCCAACCACTGTGTTGAAATTTGCGAGCTGAATTAAAACACTTCCTAAAAAAAAACCACGTTCCAAACACGTGTTTAATGTGATGCTGAACTTAAAACTTCCAAAAAAAAAAAACACGTTCCAACCCTGTTTGAAATGCGATGGAACTTAAAAAATTTTCTAAAAAAAAAAAACACGTTCCAAACACTGTGTTGTAATGCTGATGCTGAACTTAAAACACTTCCTAAAATAAAACCACGTTCCAAACACTGTGTTGTAATGCTGATGCTGAACTTAAACACTTCCTAAAAAAAACACGTTCCAAACACTGTGTTGTAATGCTGATGCTCAATTCAAACACTTCCTAAAAAAAACTGTAGCAGAAAATATAGACATCACACCAGAAAAAATACCTCACTGATTTCCTTCGTGTTCGATTGAACATCTATAGAAATTCTATGCAAATTAAAGCAACAAATTTGTGGAATGACATATCACACGAAGTAATGTACTGGGACATTCCTAAATAATTGGAAGTTAATAAAAATCAGGCACTCTGCGTCTAGACACTGTAGTTAAGTAATTTACCGCATCTCCTTTTTTTCTGTCCAGAAAAACATTGATACTACAATATTCTGCACAACGTTTTCTAACTTGGAATAGACGTTGCATCAAGAATCTAAGTTACTGCACTGACTGAACTTTGAGCAATTTAATTTTTCTTATTCTTATGAATCAAGTTATGCTTTCATCTACTTTCATATACATTTGTGTCATGATCATTGATTTAATTTTGTTGTGTATATTTTTAATGACTTTATATACATTACTGTAAAATGCTTATTCTTATTTTAGTCTTAAGTTAGGTTTAAGCTTACCCAAAATGCTTAGTATATATAACCAGGGACATTCCTATATGCAATGGTAAATGTCATCCATTTTTGGAACAAACTTTGTAACTTACTGTAATAAAGAATTTGAAAATGAATTTAAATGTGAAGAGGAAGGAGGGGAGGGCAAATGGAAAGAGAGGGAAACAAATGGGGAGGAGAGGAAGCAGGGGGAGGCGAGAGAGCAAAAAGATGGAGAGGGGAGAATGGGGATGGAAGGCGTGAAAATGGGACGAAAGGGAAGGAATAAGGAATTAACATCATTAGTTACACCGCCTCATGCGGACACTGAAGTTTTCCAACGAATTACATAACTTCCAGCAAGTTCGAAGTTTTCTTACCCATGATGCGACTTCCAACAGGAAAGTTCTTGCTTCACTGATGCTGCTTGGGAGTGTCTTCCTCTCATCAACTGCTCTATTACAATACCAGTCCTCTCCAATATCCATTGTAAACATAAATTTGTCCAACTTGAACCCATTATTGCGATGCTGCTCTTGGGAAGATATTTTCAACACGTTATTTTGTTCACTGTGAACACTTTTTTCAGGCTAAGATCTGTTATTCTACCTCAGCTCATTTCAAAGTCCAGTCCTCTAGTGTATACTGCCAGCCCAATTGGTTGGCAGTATACACTATACAGTTGGCTAACACCCAGCTACCTACTTCTAGGTGAACAGTAACAGCAGGTGTAATGCAACATACCCAGAGTTTCCACCCGTGCCAGGGATCAAACGACGGACCCTCAGTATGTGAGATTAGTTACCAAGGACATATAAAGTTGAAATATAACCCTAGAGCTTTTAATATTAATATTTCTTTATAAGATGACAAGAATTCTCTAAGTTATATAAGAACATAAGAAAGAAGGAACACTGCAACAGGCCTACTGGCCTATGCCATGCAGCTCCAATTCTCGTACCGGCTTTAGCCAATGCCTTGATCTAGTGAGGTCAGACACGTCACTTAAGGGAGGAGCAGTGCATCCGACCTAGTTGCACAAGCTAGTCAGGTCCAACTCACACCCACCCACACCCACTCATGTATTTATCCAATCTATTTTTGAAACTACGCAACGTCTTAGCGTCTATGACAGTACTCGGGAGTTTGCTCCACTCATCCACAACCAGTGCTTTCCTATATCCTTCCCGAATCTTAATTTTTCCAATTTAAAGCCATTGCTGCGAGTCCTGTCTATGTTAGATATTTTTAGCACTCTTTTTACATCCCCTTTATTAATTTCTGTTTTCCCTTTATACACCTCAGTCATACCCCCTTCCCCCCTAATTCTACGCCTTTCTAGAGAGTGCAGGTTCAGGGCCCTCAGTTTATCCTCATAGGGAAGATTTGTGATACATGGGATCAACTTTGTCATCCTCCTTTGTACGTTTTCCAGTGCATTTATATCCATTCTGTGATACGGTGACCAAAACTGCGCAGCATAATCTAAATGAGGCCTAACCAAAGATATATAGAGTGGAAGAACAACCTGAGGACTTCTATTATTTATACTTCTTGCTATGAAGCCAAGGATTCTGTTAGCTTTATTGCGAACACTAATGCACTGTTGTATTGGTTTTAGATTACTACTAACCAGAACTCCTAAATCCTTTTTGCAATTCGTAATATTAAGATCTACATTATTTAGTTTATATGTGGCATGGTTATTTTCCTGTCAACATTTAGAACTTTGCATTTGTCTATATTGCATTTGCCATTTCTCCGACCACTGCATCAGTCTATTCAAATCATCCTGGAGTGCTCTAATGTCCTCATTAGAATGAATTGGACGGCCTATTTTGGTGTCTTCAGCAAATTTGCTTATGTCGCTATTTATTCCTTCATCTATGTCGTTTATGTAGATTGTGAAAACAAGGGGCCCAACACTGACCCTGAGGAACACCGCTTGTGACGTGCCCATTCTGATTTCTCCCATTTATGCAAACTCTCTGCTGCCTATTCGTCAACCACGCCTCAACCCACGAAAAAATTTCTCCTCCTATTCCCTGTGTCTTAAGTTTCCTCAATAGCCTCTGATGTGGAACTCTATCGAAAGCCTTACTGAAGTTCATATACACAATATCATAGTCAATACCATGATCTACCGCTTCAAATACCTTAGTGAAGAAAGTTGGTAAATTCGTAATGACAGGAGCGCCCATTGTAAAACCGTGGTGAGATTCATTAATCAATTTATGCCTTTCGAGATGGCTACGAATTGCTTCGGTAATTATTGATTCCATAAATTTTCCCGCTATGGAGGTAAGGCTTATGGTTATAATTCGAAGCTAAGGACCTGTCACCTGCCTTGTATTACATTTGCCATTTTCCACTTGTCAGGCACTATGCCAGTTTGCAGTGATATATTGAAAATATTAGCCAAAAGTATGCTAAGCTCTTTACATTCCTTTAACACCCTTGCAAACAGTTCATCAGGGCCTGGGGATTTGTTAGCTTTTAATTTCTCTATTGTCTGAGGACCATGTCACTAGTTGTCACAATCGTGCATAGTCTATTATCGTCCTATTTTACATAATCTATTATTTCTGGAATTTCGCTAGTATCTTCCTGAGTAAAAACTGAGAGGAAGAATTGAAAATTCCACACATTTCCTTATCACTGTCAGTGATCTGACCTGAGTTACTCTTAAGTGGGCCTATCTTGTGAACACTTATACACTGTTGTCTTGGCTTTAAATTACCGCTAAGCAGAATCCTAGTCCTTTCCACATTCAGAATAGCTAAGATCTACATTTGCTTAATACTGTCGTGATAATTTTCTCTTTCCTGGATTAGAACCTTACATTTGTCTACGTTCAGTTGCATCTGCCCTTTCTTCGACCATTGCGTCAACCCATCAGAACCCCCTGAGCTCTATCGTTAACGTTGGTTTGCGTTGACAGCCTGCAGCAACAGCCTGGTTGTTTCAGGCTTGATCCCACCAGGAGGCCTGGTCACAAGACCTGGGGGCGAATGCGGGGGACGTTGACCCCGGAACTCTCTCACCAGGTAAAACTCCAAGGTATTATAGATATATAATATATATTTATATATTTATTATATATTTTATATATATATTACTATTATTATATGACCAGGAAATGAGGATGGTCCAAGTGAACATCTATAAAGAGAAAGCCTCCGCCACAGCCCGTTGCCACCAGCTTACGGGAAACGCCAAGTAACAGAGGTATGATGGAAGTCAAAAGGCGTTCCTGATGGAGCCACTATTGCTACCCTTGGAAGGATGGAAAAGCAGGATTGGCCTGGACGATACACATGGGTCGCCACATTGGCAGACACCTACTTGACATACTCCGTAGTGGAAGGGGGTGGGAGATGCCCAGGCCACAGGGAGGGAGACCCTAGGAAAGGAAAATCCGAAAATATGTAGACCTTACCCACCTGCTATAACTTCATTCCAATAGGGTCGGAGAGCATTGGAGATGGGGCAAAGTGTGCTTCCTAAAGTTCCTTAAAAGGAGTTGGGTGTGAATGAAAAGCTCATCATAGGAACCAAGGACCACAGGCGCCGACCTGCTTCCTCTTTCAGAGGCCTCAGTGTTGCGATCCAAAGAGGGAAAATGCCTGCACGCATTCTGGGCACGCGGCCACCGCGGGGGTGTGCTGGACGAAGTAATTCGAGATTGTAAGCTCTGTAGTTACGTATGTTATTTTACGTTCCGTGTTGCATTTTTGTGATTGTTTGGCCAAAGTATTTTGTCTTTAAATAAAATCATAAGTGAATTATAGTGGGTGGTGGTAGGAGAAATTCTCAAAAACTAGCTTCAGGGAGAGATCCTTCTTTAAGTTTTCCCTGAAGCAAGTTATTTCTTTTCTCTGTGAGATTGAGGGTCCCAGGCTGTTCTAGGGGTGCTTACCTCCCTATATTTACAATATATTATATATATATATATATATATATATATATATATATGTTTATATATAATATATTTTTATATTGATATTTAATTACATTATATATTAATGTATCCATGTTTACTTAATAAAGTACATATATTAATATTATAGGGGGGTGGGTAGGAGGAAGAAAATATTCAAAAAATGCTCCGGGCGAGAAACCTTGAGTTTTCCCTGAAGTTCGTTTATTTCCTTCTCTTGAGGATTGAGGGTTCACTAGTAAAGTTCTAGGACATTTGTACCTCCATATTTATATTACTATATATATATATATATATATATATTATATATATATATATATATATATATATATATATTATATATTATATATGCAATAAGATACGCTTAAACAGGTGATTTCAGGAAATTGCAAAACAAACCAACCTCTCTGAAAGAATAGAAGAAATTCCATAAGCGCTTTTTCGTGGACTTTACTCACTTTATTTCATGGGAACTATGGAAAGTAAAGCATCACAAGGAAGACTATATTAAGGGGTTTCTGCCGGATAGGGTCCTTGGCACAACTCCACCCCACAAAACTATTTACCAAGAAAATAAGAAAATTTTATCGATAATTTTGTTCAGTGTTATGTATTTATTAAATTCTTCCCATTCTAGTTTAATTATTAATGGATCCTATTTATATAAAACAAAGGAAATATTCATATTATAGTCAAAACTGCTTTTTATGAAAACAAGATTCATTTTATTCCTGTCGTCCATGGACTTAGTTTGATACTACTTTGCTCTACTTTTTGGAAAATCAATTGGAAGGTTTAAAATCTCATTACCATGAAATAAATAGGGCATTGGACGCATCTTGTCAGTTCTAATGATATTTTTATGTTGTTTTAATCTTAGTTCGAGTAGATTTTTACCAGTTTGACCCGTAATAAACTTTTATCGCAAATTTTACAAGGAATACTTATAAGGACACATCCAATTCAGCATATTTTGAGGGGGATTTCTTTAATCAAAAAGTTTTTTTTACAGTTTATCAAGATTTTGGGAATACTACTTTAATATTAAAAGTCTTAAGAAGAGAAGGGCATACAAACCAAAGTTTTTCTGTGGTAAGGGAGAGAAAAAAAAGAAAGAAGAAATGAGAGAAAACAAACATATTTTTATTTGAATTATAAGGCTGGGTTGTCCCCTTTTTGGATTGTAGAAAGTAATTTCTAGCAACTTTTAAAAGATTTATCAATTACATTTCTTGGGTATTGTTAAATTATTACTATTCATAGATTTTGGATCATTTCCTCATCTATGAACTTCAGGACTCAAATTCGTAAAGCTCTCCAAAAACAATTGATGAGGAAAACAGACAGTGACCAGGTTTGGACTCTTTCTTGATGCGCAGGAATAATTGTGGACATAGGACAAACAGTTATTTTTGTAGGTTTTTCTGTTAATTTAAAATTTGAATTCATTATTACCTTAATAATTATAAACATCTAGAACAAGGCAATGAGTTACTTTTCTTCAAACTCCAATACAGTAAAGTTTTTATGAATGCGGTCTAAGCCTTAAGCTATTTATTTTTCCTAGGAAATGTGTATATTACATTTTTTGGGCATAAGGGGGACACCAAATATCATCATCATATTGAACCATTTTGCTCTATTAGGCAGGATTGTTGTAAGTAACCTTGTTTCAAAAAATTCCATGTATAGGTACTTAAGAACAGGTGAAAAGAGGATTTCCCATTGCCCCCCCATACCAAACTGCTGAGTTGTCAAGAACTTATCATTAAATACAAAATTTTGCAATCAACAATGCAAAAGGTTTAATATAAGTTTAATGATAGTAAAAACTGGCCAGGCAATGGTTTAAATCATAAGTTAACGAGGTTCTTCAGAAAGAAACTTAATAAATCATCAACAGGAACTTTCAGTAAACAAGGAAGTAAACATTCAAATCTAACCATGTAAAATCTTCTTAAAAAATCAGTCAAGGAGCTTTAATTTATAAACCAAGTCTATGTTGTTTTTAATATTAAAGTTAGAAATTTTGCCAACCACATAGGGCTCAAAATATCAAACAAGCCATTTGGATAATTTATATGAAAAAACTGACCCTATGGAAGCTAATAATTGGTCTGACTGGATTCCCTGGTTTGTTGTGTTTTTATTAGTCCACACATGTAAGGCAAAGGGATGGATTAGTGGAGTAAATTGTTTTTGACTAATTTCATCTTTGCCTTTCAGTAGAAGTTTTATTGTATTTATTGAAATTGTGTTAAAACGGTTTCTAGGGGATTTTTCTAAGTTTAGAATGAGGTTTCAGTATCATCTTAAGAGATTATTCATTTTTTCTTTGGCTCTCATTTTTTTCATAATTACTATTTCATTTAATTTTTGTCCTGCTTTTAGTAAGGCGCCAATTTTTATTGTTATTTTTAAGTGTATCTAAAGACATACAAGAATCTTTTTTATGTCAATTTGGGAAATGTTTTTTTTTAACATATATCTATATACCCATTCCTTTACTAATATTAATTTCATAGAGGATATAAATCAGGAAAAATTTTTCAAAGTTAACAAAGGCTTTTGCAATTTCAACATTATTACAGTTTTTTTGAAGTTGCATAAAACTTAAGCCAAAAACATAGGAGCCAGCAGTTGAATGTTTGTCTAAAAATTTCATACTGATAAAGTTAATTACAAATAAATTGTTATTAGCATGCTTTTGTCACAATCACTATTTTCAAATTAAATATGTCTTATTTTTTTTAGGTTTGCATTTGAGTTCAATTACTATCAAATTCTTCTGGAGTTTATTGTAGCAATGATCCACATTACTGTGTTTCCATTCTGATTGAACGGCCCTGATTAAAAGGAGTATTTTTTGGGTTCTCAATATTTTGAATGCTTCCTTCTCCTGTATTTTAGTTAATTTCAATATGTTTCTGAAGGAATAATTCTCATAAAATCATTCAAAAGGACGATCTTTCATGTCAAGGAGTTCTATTGGGGTAAAAGGAGACTTGGCAGAACTTGTTCATTTTAAACAATTTTTTTAAGAAATTAAGTCGTTCTATAACTTTACTGTTGAGTTTGAAGAAAAATAACTCATTGCCTTTTCTAGACGTTTTAATTATTAAGGGTGTAATAATGAATTAAATTTAAAATTTACAGAAAAACTACAAACATAAACTTGTTCCTATGTCACACTATTATTCCTCGCATCAAAGATAGAGTTCAAACTTGTTCTGTTTTCTCATTCAATGTTTTGAGAGCTATACGAATTTTGTTAAAGTCCTGAGTTCATTAGTTGAGGAAATATTCCAAAAATTTATGAAATAGGGTAATGATTTAAAATACCCAAGAAAATGTAAATTGATATAAATCTTTTTAAAGTTGCCTAGAAATACCTTTATACAATCCAAAAAGGGGGAAAACCAGGCCTTATTCAAAATAAAAATATGTTGGTTCTACCCTTACCATGAAAAACTTGGTTGATATGCCTTCTCTCTTAAGACTTCTTTTAATATTAAAGTTGGATTCAAAAATCTTGATACAGTAAAAAAAAACTTTTGATAAACGAATTCCCCCCAAAATGCTGATGGATGTTTGTCTATATGATGCCTTGTAAATTTGCGGATAAAGTTTTTACGGTCCAAACTGGTAAAAAATCTCGAACACTAAGTTAAAACAACATAAATATAGCATTTAGAAAACTGGACAAGATTCCAATGCTCTATTCTATTCATGTAAGAGATTTTTAACCATCAATTGATTTTCCAAAAAGTTGAAGAAAGTAGTATCAAGCATAGTCCATGGTTCGACAGGAATATAACTGAATATTGTTTCATAAAAAGCAGTTTTGATCTTTATATGAATATTTCCTTTGGGCTTTTTTAAATTAGATCCATTTATAATTAATAGAATTTGGGAAGAATTTAATAATTTACACTGGAACATAATCGATTGATTTTGGAGAAATTATTGACATACACAATTTTTCTCTTGTCCTATTTATGCAAAGATGAGCGTTGCTATTTAAGACAAAATAGCAAGTTGTGGCATATTCGGCACGACATTTTATATATTATATTATAATATATATAATATACTTTATTTTTTATATATATATATATATATATATATATATATGTGTGTGTGTGTGTGTGTGGGTTAGGTAAGTTTGGGGGGTGTTTTGCCAGGTGTGGTGTGTAAATGATACAATGGGGCCCTATTTTGATTGAACCTTTTGTATAGGAATGGGGTTTTTAGGTAATACATATTTTAAGAAAAGAGGATATATAATTTTACAAGATAGATGTAAGGCGCGAAATGACAAGTGGTTTGTTGGATTATGTATTTGGTAGATAAAAAGACTGTTGAGTAGAATTCAGGTCGTACATGTTATAGGGGGGCCTCAGATATATCAGATCACTTATGAGTTGTAGTAATAAGTAACATATGAACATCAAGAAAGAGGAAACCAATGCAGGAGGCCTGCTGGCCCCATATAGGCAAGTCTTTACAATTTCATCCCAACTAACAAATCATTTGCCTAACCACAATTTTCATTGCCACCAAAGAAATAAGCTTTGATGTGAAAAACCACTCCAATCCAACCCCCTCCACCACTCAATGTTTATTTTCCAACCTAGATTTGAAAAACTACCCCAAAGGTCACCAAGCCTTCAATAACCCAACTAGGTAGATGTTCCATCATCAAACTACACTATTTCAAACCTATACTTTTCCTATGTCCTTTCTAAATCTATAAACTTATCTAATTTAAATCCATTTACTGCGGGGTTCTCTCTTGGAGTGGACATCCTCAAGGACCTTATTAATATCCCTTTATTTAATACCTAATCTTCCACTTATACACTTCGATAAGGGTCTCCCTCATTTCTTGTTAAAACATGTGGAATGTAAACTTAAGGGAGGTCTTCAATCTTTCTTCATAAGGTAGATTTCTAATGCTTATGTATTTAATTTAGTAATTCCTAAGCTGATGTTTTCTAACGAATTGATGTTCCATTTTGTAATAACGGAGACCGGAACTGAAGCTGCATATTCTAGGTTAGGGCCCTTACTTTAATGATGTATAAATGCTGTCCAGTATGACCCTCTGGACTTCTGGTGCTTACAATTCTTGATATAAAATCCCAAGTATTCTATTTGACTTATTTCCGTACGCTTAGGCATTGCTGTTCTTGGTTTAAGGTGCTGCTCACCATAAACCCCATTTCCTTTTCGCTATCTGTATGGCTAAGTTCTAATCATTTAAACTTATAAGTAACTAGGGCGATGGGCACTCATCCAAGCATCAGAACCTTGCATTTATCTACATTGAACTGCATCTGCCACTTTTCTGACAAGAATAGAGTTGTTTAAAATTCCTACTGAAGTTCCATAAACATCTACGTTTGAATCAATTTTCCTACATATCTTTTGTCATCGGCGCGGAATTTGCTCATATCACTAGTAAATTACTCATCAAGAATCATTGATATTTATAAAACACAACAGGGACCAGTCTGATTTCACTGTGGAACGCCACTTGTTACAGATCCCCAACTTCGGTTTTAACACCAATTTATGGACACTCCCTGCTTTCCTGTCAGTGAGCATTGACTCGGATCCACGAGAGCATCTTTTCCCCCAATGTGCCATGAGCTGACTTTTCTTTAACAGTCTATGGTGCGGAAACTCTATCAAAAGCCTTACTAAAAAAATTAGGTTAAATAATATCAAATTCTTTATTGTGGGTCAACAGCTCAAAGCTTTACTGAAGAAAGTTAATAATTAGTTAGACAAGACCGGCTCTTGTGTATACATGATGAGTATCATTAATCAGCTATGCTTATCGAGATGGCTTCTTTTAATCTCAGCTATAAGTGACTCTAGTAATTTGCCTTACAATTGAGTCAGGCTTAGTGGGCGGTAATTTGACGGTAACGTCTTGTCCCCTGTTTTTATAATAGAGGTTAACATTGCATATTCCACATACAGACTCTTACACCTGTCTTGGAAGAGATAAATTAAAATTATTAGGTAATGGTTCACTGAGGTTCCTTTTGTTGAATTCCTTATGTACCCTTGTGAATAAAATAACCTCATCTGGGACACCGAGAGTAGGTTGGTGCTTATGGTCGATGGCTATATGCTGACATTAATGAGCTCGTGGGGTAGGGGTGGGGTATGTAAGGGTGCAGGAGGGTGCCATATGGTTTTTGGTTGTCGGGAAATATTGTTGTGTCTTCCGTGTAAAACTGAGAGAAAATAATAATTATTTTAAATCAAAGCACCATTTTCATTCTTTCTTTGTCAGTAAGGTGCCCTTATGGATATTTTTTAGGGGACCTATCGTATCTCTAAACTTTTTGTTCTATAGACCTGGAAAAACTATTTGAGGTTAGTTTTAGAATCCCTAGCAACTTTAATTTCATAGTCACATTTTAGCTTTCTTATCCCCTTTTTAATGTCTCACTCTTAATGTCTATATACTGATTCATAAGATGACCCTCACCTTCTTTTGATTACGCCTTATTAAAATTCTTTCCCCTTATGCCCAGGTAGATATTTGAGCCTATTATTCATCCATTTTGGGTCATTTCTATTTGATCTAATTTGTTTATAATGGGAATAAACGCGCTTTGGAGCCCAGCATGTATAGTGTTCAGAAAACCTGTCATATTGAGAGCTCTCTTCTTTACCCCAGTCAAACAGATGACAAAAGTGTTACTCTAAGACATGTAATCCGGCCCTAAGCGAAAATATATCTGGGGAATGCGTACTGAGGTATCGCTTACTATTAGTACTTCCAATTCAATGCTAAAATGTAATTGATTTGTGGTTTCGATAGCAATCCAAGTTCCTCGGAAATTTCTAAATTATTAACAAGGGATTTCATTGTTTGCCATAACTACAGTCAAGCAGTTATTTCCCCTGGTAGGTTTCTCGTCACAAACTGCTTCAAAAAACAATCTGAAATAAACTTCTAAGAAGTCGTATGATTAATAAATTTCCCAGTCAAGAAATTCCAATCAACATGACTAAAGATTAAAGTCTCCTAGAATTAACTACATTATCGTGAATTGTGGCCTTATACAATTTCTTCCCATAGTAGTTTCTCTTGGGTCCCTATCTAAGTTTAGGGGGGACGGTATATCACTCTAAAATCGTTTTTCAATTTGGCCACTCTGAAAAATTCTTCCAAAACAGACTCTGTATGTGTTACTTCAGACTAAATACCCGTTTTTATGCAACAGTTTTCAGCTCGATCTCGGACATTACAATGACCACCCCACCCCCCATCCCAACTACTTCTATCTTCTTGGAAACCTATTTTAAAACCCTGAATCATGATATTCGCACAGGCAATTGGTCCCGACTTTTTGAATTAAAACCACGTCTCAGTTTAAGGCAAATACATCAATGTTACCTACACTTAGCAACTAATCTCAACTCGTCCACTTATTCCTAGCACTACGGCAATTAGCATAAAAATAAAACAGTGCAAAAGATATCCTTTATCTTTTTACCCTTCTTGCTCATTTTCTAATTTTTCATAAACCTATTTACCGTATTTTTCACCCAAGGTCCCTGGTTTTCAATATCTCATCTCGTTTTTATTATACTAGTTCCCCTAGAACTCGTAATATTACTACCACTGGGACTTAACTGTTGTCCACTCCTAAAGCCCAGTACCACGAACTATTCCTAGTTTAAAGTCCTAATCTTGCTTCCCTCCCACTGCAGTTGCCAAGTGCTCCACCCACACCTAGATAAGTGAAACCCCACATCCCTAGCATGATGTCTTTCTGCCTCTAGAAGAGGTCCCCATGTTGTCAATGTGATGTTATCATGCAGTTTTCCTTGACAGTATTTGTCATATTCAAGCTAGCAATTGACAACAATTGCCCTGACTAAAACCCATACATTTACAACTCCCCTCCTTGGACATATACCACATATGAGGGGTTCCCTACTTACTTCTAATTATTGTTCTATTGCTGACCTATTACCTGCTATATCAAGGGTCCTCACTCTACGGTCTGCAAACATCGTTTTGCATCCCAGCCCACTGAGACAAGATAATAGGATTGCTCCATTATTTATCAAATGATGTCAATCCTGAGGCTAACAATATCCTCCCTTCCCAGCCCCCAGGGAAAGCAAACTCACTCGGTCTCATTACTCCTGTCATTCAAGCAGATCGCCCTTATACATATACCTAACTTTGGCTATCCAACAAACAACATTATTTCCGTACTGCACGTAATGTCTTTCGTCGTTGACCGTTCCAGTAGGTCGAATCACATTCTTCGGGGTAGACTGGAGAATCGTATTGGTTGTTTCCAACAACAGTTTTTCCACAGCAGTTCTTTTCTTCTTCATCGTTTCTCTTACCTTTCCATTCGTCTTCTTTGTTCGTCAATCTTCTTTCCCTGCTGTCCAGCCACTGACCAGTTTTCCTTCTTGACATGAGGACTCAAAACTAGGAGGACTTTACTCCGAATCTTTTTGTTTTCCTCGGTCAGTCGCCGAATTTCCATATTCGCCAACCTCAATTCTTCCTTTAGCTGTTGGTACAGTTGCTCGATGTGAGGGGGCATCTTGATTCAATCTAGGGAGGCGCGGCAAAACAGGTCCTTACACCAGAGGCCCAAGTACTGTCAAAACCACTGCGCAAAGCCAACTCATTCAGGAGGATAGCGAGCTATGCGCAGCACTTCCACAACGGCCCAATAGCGTTCGTAACACTGGAGATTAAAAGGTGATTTTTACAAGTAGTTTTAATAAATCATATGTAAGAGGGAGGTGTCAGGTTTATTAAACTAAAAGAGGGGGAGGCAGTTAGGGTAAAGATATAAACAAATATTGGAGGATTGAATGGGGGTTATATGAGAGCATAGGCAATGGGGGTCGAAGAGGGATGGGTTAGGTTTAAAATAATGTAGTGTTAGAGGTGTTCAGCAGGACAGTTTGTTGGTTTACAAGAAAGTTGTGCGGGAGGGAGAAGACGGAGCGATTGGTGGAATGATGATGTAAAAAGAGAGTAGTAAAGGAGGGGACAAAAAAAGTTAGCATATGAAGAAGTTTTTACTAAACTAGAAGTGAAGCAAGAGGGGGAAGAGTATTGGAGAAAGAAAAAAGAGAGAGGTTAAAAAGAGTGGTTTGTGTGTGAAGCAAATGTAAAAATGAGAGCTAAATGAGAGAGTGGCCGGTAAAGATTGTTATAAACAAATTTTGTTGTGGAAAACTAAGAAAAGTTTTGGAGTTGAGATTAGCAAGGTTAAGGAAAGCCTAGGAACAAATGGATTTGTCATTTTAAAAATAGGAGGAGCGAGAGTATATTAAATGGAGAGATAGGATGTTATGTATTGGGAAGATGGGAAGGAATATTAGAGGAACTTGTTGAGAACATGCTGATGGAAGATAAGGAAAGCTGGTGATTTCGTGTATAAGGGGCAAGGGGAATTACATATTGTAGGAGTGAGGAAGAGCCCAAGTTGTGAGTGTGGTGGGAAAGTTCGTGAGGCAAGAGGTAAAATGAAAGGGGGGTAAGGCCAGCGGGATTGATGGGGATAAAGATAGAAATGTTTTTAAAAGCAGGTGGGGAATTAGTTTTGGAGTGGTTGGTGCAATTATTTAATAAATGTATGGAAGGAGAGAGTGGGTAAAGGCGTACCTAGGGGTTGGGAGAGAGCAGCATAGTTCCTTTGTATAAAGGCAAAGGGACAAGATTATTGGTGATCAGGTGAGTGCAAAATTTATTAGGGGGGATAAGTCTGTTGAGTATACATGGTAAAGTGTATGGTTTAGAGTTATTATTGGAAGAATTAAAGATGTAAGACGGGAATAGCGATAGCAGATGAACAAGAAGCTTTAGGAAAGGTATGGGGTTGTGTGGTGGAACCAGCGTGTTTACAGTTGAAACATGTTAAAGTGAGCAGTATTTAGAAAAGGCTAAAGAGGTTTTTGTTGGGCATTTATGGATTGGAAAAAGGCACGTATGGACAGGGTGGATAGGGGAATCAATGTGGCAGGATGTTGCGATTGTATGGTTTAGGAGGTGAGGTTACTGAAAGCTAGTGAAGAGTTTTTACGAGGATAGTGAGGCTCAAGTTAGAGTATGTAGGAAAGAGGGAGATTATTCCCAGTAATAAGTATGGGCCTTCAGGACAAGGATGTGTGGATGTCAACGTGGTTGTTTCAATATATTTATAGATGGGGCTGTAAGAGAAGTAAATGCGTGGGTCTTGGCAAGAGGTGTGGAGTTTTTTAAATAAAAGAAAAAGAATCAACACATAAAGCTGGGAGTAGTCACAGTTGCTCTTTGCTGGATGGGAACACTGTTGCTTTGGGAGATTCTGAAAGAGAGTTGCTGAGATTGGTGTGGAGAAATTTGGTTATTAGGAGTGTGCAAAAGGAGAAAATTGAAGGTGAATACAGGAAAGAGTAAGGTTATGAGGATAACAAAAAGATTAGGTGATGAAAAGATTATTTATCAGATTGGAGGGAGAAAGAGGTGAGAGTATGGAGGAGGTGAATGTATTCAGATATTTGGGAGTGGACGTGTCAAGCGGATGGTCTAGGAAAGATACGGTGAATCATTGAACTGATTGAGGGGAAATGGGACCGTACAAGTGAGTGAGCAGTGGCAATTAGGAGTCTTGGGAGGACAAAGAGAGAACTTTGTCCTTGGGAGGCAAGGGGGAATGTATGAGTGGTATAGTGTTACCATCGCTCTCTTTTTTTGGGTTGGTGAGCATGGGTGATGAATGGCTGCTGCGAGGAGGAAGGCTGGAGGCAGTGGAGATTTCATGTCTGAGAGCTTGTGTGGTGTGATTATATGCAGAGATTTGTAGTTTGAAGTTAGGAGCGAGGTGCGGGGGATTGCCAAAACTGTTGTCCAGATTGGTGAGGAAGGGTTTGGAGGGTAGGTTTCGGACTAGTTAGAGAGAATGGAGAGAAACAGAATTGGACTTTCAAGAGTGTATCAGTCTGTAGGTGGAAGGAAGGCGGGGTAGGGGGTTCGGCATAGGAAAGGTTGGAGGGGAGGTGGTAAAGGGAGGTTTTTTGTGTGCGAGGGGAGCTGGATTAAAGAGGGCATGCGTGAGCTTGTTTGATAGAGTTGAATGGGACAAATGGTTTTTAATACTTGACGTGCTGTTGGATCAGTGTGAGCAAAGTAACATTTATGAAGGGATTCAGGGAAACGGCAGGGCCGGCACTTGAGTCCTGTGAGATGGGAAGTACGTGCATGCACTATGAAGGAGGGGTGTGTTAATATTTGCAGTTTTAAAAATCAAAACGGTAGTGTAATGCTCCTTCTGGCAAGACTGTGAGTGATGTGTAACAGAGGGTTTTTGTATGTTTTTCTTTTTCGGGAATCATGGCCTTGGTGGGATTCGGCCTGACGCATGCGGGTGGGGTGTTGTTGTTGGTCGCGCGCTCCCTAGCTTTGTATGTTGGTTAAGAGTAAATTCTGCTGAAGAGTATGGAGGAGTGTGAATCGTATTCAGATATTGGGAGTGGACGTGGGTCAGCGGATGGGTCTATCGAAAGATGATGGTGAATCATAGAATTGATGAGGGAACAAGATGTGAGTGGTGCACTTTGGGGAGTCTGTGGGTAAGACAAAGAACTTTGTCCTTGGAGGAAGAGGAATGTATGAGAGTATAATGTTTTACCAACGCTCTTATATGGGTGTGAAAACGTGGCGTGATGAATGTTGCAGCGAGGAGGAAGTGGGGTCTGTGGGAGATGTCATGTCTGAGGGCAATGTGTGGTTGTGATGAATATATGCAGAGAATCGTAGTTGGAAGTTTAGGAGAGAGGTGCGGGATTTACCAAAAACTGTTGTCAGAGGTGAGAAGGGTTGTTGAGGATGGTTCGGACATGTAGAGAGATGGAGCGAAACAGAATGACTTCAAGAGTGTTTCTGTCTGTAGTCGGAAGGTAAGGCCGGGGTAGGGTCGGCCTAGGAAAGGTTGGAGGGGAGGGGGTAAGGAGGTTTTGTGGTGCGAGGGGCTTCGACTTCCAGCAACAGGCATGCATTGAGGCGTGTTTGATAGGAGTGAATGGAGGACAAACTGAGTTTTTAATACTTGACGTGCTGTTCGGAGTTGTGACGAAAAGTAAACATTTATGAAAGGATTCAGGGAAGAAACGGCAGGCCGGACTTGAGTCCTGGAGAATGGGAAGACAGTGCAGCACTCTGAAGGGGGGTGTTTGTTACTCGTTTTTTGTTGCAGTTTAAAAACTTAGTGTAAAGCACCTTCTGGCAAGACAGTGATGGAGTGAATGATGGTGAAAGTTTTTTCTTTTTCGGGCCAACCTGCCTTGGGTGGGGAATCGGCAGTGTGATATAAAGAAGATATAACCCCCACCCCCCTTCTGGTTTCTTCTAGTTCCTCACTAGCTCTTGTTGATCTCCTCTTATCTCCATGGGGAAGTGGAACGGAATTGAAGATTGAGGACACTATGCAACAGTATAGGCGCAATCTACTTGATTTAGGGAAACGTTCTCGCCCGCACAGTGGCTTCATCAGTCCCCACAATACAAAGCAGAAGTGTAAGGAGTGGACGGAGTAGAGTTTGAGGTAATCAGTCTTTGTAGAATGTACAGCATAGGGCCCGTAGACGTGGCTTTATAGTGTGTAGTCAGTGACGCGAAGGCGGAGGAGGTGGGTTCATAGTGGGTGTCATCCACTAGTCGAAGTAGGTCTTCGTCCAAGGTTGGACAAGTGTTGACGAATTCTTTGTAAAAGATCCCATGATGCATGCAGTGTCTGACAGTTGATGAGAATGGTTTGAAAACGAACAAGTTGAGATTGAGACAATTATGCAACTTAGGGAGTCTTTATTTAGGTAAACATTTCGCCACACAGGGCTTATCAGTCCAATACAAAGCTTATGTTATCTCAAAGCATGTGCTAAGTCTTCAACTTGCGGTTATCCAAAACCATTCCATCACATTGGAACAGAATTTCTTCCTCCGTATGCCTATGTGGTGTCGTAAGAAGCGACTAAAATAGTGGGAACAAGGGGGCTAGTAACCCCTTCTCCTGTATTAAATGCTAAATTTAAAAATAAAAAAACTTTTAGTTTTTTTTCTAGGTCTACCCTGCCTCGCGGGATATGGCCGGTTTGTTTGAAAAATATCGTATAAGAAAAGCTATATGGAAGCAAGAGACGCGGTGAGAACCGCCTTCGACCAGACTCGGTGGTCTGTCAGTGTTGCTTCACAACTTTAGTGCGCTTGCTTGTCATTGGCTGGGTTGAATTGAGTGAGGTACTAGTGTAACGAAGGGGCCCCACTCATTATACTCTTAACACCTGGTTCACTGGTCGGGAGGGCATGCATATGGATGTGTGACATACTTCAAATATACTGTAACGCACTTTTAACATGCCACATCTATACTACTGAGTTATGTGACCTTCGTTACTGTGTGATGTGACCCCTCACTGTGTGATGTGGCCCTCGTTACTATGTGATGTGACCTTTGTTACTGTGTGACCCTGTGTGATGTGACCTTCGCTACTGTCATGTGACCCTCGTTACTGTGATGTGACACTAGCTGTGTAATGTGACCCAACGCAACTGTGTGTGACACTTGCTACTATGTGATTCGACCCTGGCTACTGTGGGATGTGACCCTCGCCATTATGTGATGTAAATCTCGTACTTACCAGTGAGTCCTGACCCTCGTTTACTGTCGCTGATGTGACGGTTACTGAGTCCAGCTGACCCTAGAGGTAGAGAGCCGTGATGTGACTCTCGCATGGTGAGCTGTGATGTGGCTATATCTTGATGTGACCTCGTTTATGTGATGTGATCCTCGTTCTGTGATGTGACCCTCGCTACTGTAATGTGACCCTCCTACTACGTGATGTCTCTCTACTCTCGGTATGTGATCCCTCGCTTATTCTGCGATGTGATCCATCCAACTCTGGGTGTGTCCTTTCGGACTGGAGTGATGTGGACCCTCCGAAATGTGATGTGACCCTAAGCAAAGTGTGATGTGATCCTCTCTAATTGTGACCTTCGTTACATTATGATTGTGGCCCTTGTTATCTAGATGTACCTTGCTTTGCTCGGTGTACCAGCGTGACCCTCGCTAATCTGTAGTGACCCATGTTTAACATGATAGTGACCCTTTCTGATGTGACCTTTGTTATTATGTGATGAGATGCTGCATTGTAATGTGACCCTTGCTATCTGATTTGTCTCTTGCTTTTTTCTGTGGTGTGACCTTGGCCCCCCCCTTACCCTGTGAATGACCCACACAGATAACATGGTTCCTTAGGATGCAGTGGAAGACAAAATGAATGCTGATGTGGTATACACAGACTTGTCAAAAACTTTCGAGAAGTGCGTTTGGTATAGATTTTAATCATAAAATACTTAGTAGGTTAGTAGGATAATTAAAATGTGGGCAGAATTTGGACCTCTAACCTTCTCTGTAAGAGAAATCAAGAGAATATTAATCAGGTTAAGTCCAGAGGTTGCATAGTGAATTGCTCTGTTCGCATGATACAGTACTCGCCCCCACCATTGTTCTTCAACCTTATTCCGATATTGACGGGTTTGTAATACCATAGCACAGGTCTTCTTTGCAGACAATACTAGAATTACATAAAAGTGTCACCATCAAATGGCCCAGTGTAAATCTGCCAATCAGATATAAGCAAGTCTTCAAACGGCCTACAGAAAATTACGGTGTTCAGTGAAGACAAAATTCAGCTACTCCGTTGTGAAAACTAAAGGATTTAAAGCTAGAATGAAAGTATAAGACATTCTAAACTGCACGATACAGAGTGGGAAAAAACTAATGTGAAGGTCTTAGGAGTAGTAATGTAACCAGGGATCTCACCTTGAACGGACACAACTGTTTTTTTGACCTCTGTTAGGAAAATGATAAGAGGTTAATGGAGAGCATTCATAACAAGCGATTGTTCAAGCTAATGAGGACCTCTGTGGAATCATTTGTTCTATCTAGGCTGGAAATACTTGCAGGTTAGAAATTGAAGATCTGCAGAATGCTCGTCTATGCTTAGGCAAAATCACCTCTGTTCCTGGGACATTAGAAGTGTCGTGCCTTTACTCATTGGAGTGCTGGCGTGAAGGTGGTCAAATTTACACCGGAAAAGATTAAGCAGGGGCTGGACCCAGATCTACACACAGAAAACACTCCTAGAAAGCAAATGACTCGGGCAACTCGGTGCAACATCCCCCCAAATGAAATGCAGGGGGTGCCATGAGCCACTTGAGAGCAAACAGGAAGTTGTCAAGGAATGCCAAAGTACTGTTCTACCAATAGACCTGGCTTTGGTCTTCAGAGGGATTGGAGGTGATGGATCGTTAACGTTGGTTTGCGTTGACAGCCTGCAGCAACAGCCTGGTTGTTTCAGGCTTGATCCCACCAGGAGGCCTGGTCACAAGACCTGGGGGCGAATGCGGGGGACGTTGACCCCGGAACTCTCTCACCAGGTAAAACTCCAAGGTATTATAGATATATAATATATATTTATATATTTATTATATATTTTATATATATATTACTATTATTATATGACCAGGAAATGAGGATGGTCCAAGTGAACATCTATAAAGAGAAAGCCTCCGCCACAGCCCGTTGCCACCAGCTTACGGGAAACGCCAAGTAACAGAGGTATGATGGAAGTCAAAAGGCGTTCCTGATGGAGCCACTATTGCTACCCTTGGAAGGATGGAAAAGCAGGATTGGCCTGGACGATACACATGGGTCGCCACATTGGCAGACACCTACTTGACATACTCCGTAGTGGAAGGGGGTGGGAGATGCCCAGGCCACAGGGAGGGAGACCCTAGGAAAGGAAAATCCGAAAATATGTAGACCTTACCCACCTGCTATAACTTCATTCCAATAGGGTCGGAGAGCATTGGAGATGGGGCAAAGTGTGCTTCCTAAAGTTCCTTAAAAGGAGTTGGGTGTGAATGAAAAGCTCATCATAGGAACCAAGGACCACAGGCGCCGACCTGCTTCCTCTTTCAGAGGCCTCAGTGTTGCGATCCAAAGAGGGAAAATGCCTGCACGCATTCTGGGCACGCGGCCACCGCGGGGGTGTGCTGGACGAAGTAATTCGAGATTGTAAGCTCTGTAGTTACGTATGTTATTTTACGTTCCGTGTTGCATTTTTGTGATTGTTTGGCCAAAGTATTTTGTCTTTAAATAAAATCATAAGTGAATTATAGTGGGTGGTGGTAGGAGAAATTCTCAAAAACTAGCTTCAGGGAGAGATCCTTCTTTAAGTTTTCCCTGAAGCAAGTTATTTCTTTTCTCTGTGAGATTGAGGGTCCCAGGCTGTTCTAGGGGTGCTTACCTCCCTATATTTACAATATATTATATATATATATATATATATATATATATATATATGTTTATATATAATATATTTTTATATTGATATTTAATTACATTATATATTAATGTATCCATGTTTACTTAATAAAGTACATATATTAATATTATAGGGGGGTGGGTAGGAGGAAGAAAATATTCAAAAAATGCTCCGGGCGAGAAACCTTGAGTTTTCCCTGAAGTTCGTTTATTTCCTTCTCTTGAGGATTGAGGGTTCACTAGTAAAGTTCTAGGACATTTGTACCTCCATATTTATATTACTATATATATATATATATATATATATTATATATATATATATATATATATATATATATATTATATATTATATATGCAATAAGATACGCTTAAACAGGTGATTTCAGGAAATTGCAAAACAAACCAACCTCTCTGAAAGAATAGAAGAAATTCCATAAGCGCTTTTTCGTGGACTTTACTCACTTTATTTCATGGGAACTATGGAAAGTAAAGCATCACAAGGAAGACTATATTAAGGGGTTTCTGCCGGATAGGGTCCTTGGCACAACTCCACCCCACAAAACTATTTACCAAGAAAATAAGAAAATTTTATCGATAATTTTGTTCAGTGTTATGTATTTATTAAATTCTTCCCATTCTAGTTTAATTATTAATGGATCCTATTTATATAAAACAAAGGAAATATTCATATTATAGTCAAAACTGCTTTTTATGAAAACAAGATTCATTTTATTCCTGTCGTCCATGGACTTAGTTTGATACTACTTTGCTCTACTTTTTGGAAAATCAATTGGAAGGTTTAAAATCTCATTACCATGAAATAAATAGGGCATTGGACGCATCTTGTCAGTTCTAATGATATTTTTATGTTGTTTTAATCTTAGTTCGAGTAGATTTTTACCAGTTTGACCCGTAATAAACTTTTATCGCAAATTTTACAAGGAATACTTATAAGGACACATCCAATTCAGCATATTTTGAGGGGGATTTCTTTAATCAAAAAGTTTTTTTTACAGTTTATCAAGATTTTGGGAATACTACTTTAATATTAAAAGTCTTAAGAAGAGAAGGGCATACAAACCAAAGTTTTTCTGTGGTAAGGGAGAGAAAAAAAAGAAAGAAGAAATGAGAGAAAACAAACATATTTTTATTTGAATTATAAGGCTGGGTTGTCCCCTTTTTGGATTGTAGAAAGTAATTTCTAGCAACTTTTAAAAGATTTATCAATTACATTTCTTGGGTATTGTTAAATTATTACTATTCATAGATTTTGGATCATTTCCTCATCTATGAACTTCAGGACTCAAATTCGTAAAGCTCTCCAAAAACAATTGATGAGGAAAACAGACAGTGACCAGGTTTGGACTCTTTCTTGATGCGCAGGAATAATTGTGGACATAGGACAAACAGTTATTTTTGTAGGTTTTTCTGTTAATTTAAAATTTGAATTCATTATTACCTTAATAATTATAAACATCTAGAACAAGGCAATGAGTTACTTTTCTTCAAACTCCAATACAGTAAAGTTTTTATGAATGCGGTCTAAGCCTTAAGCTATTTATTTTTCCTAGGAAATGTGTATATTACATTTTTTGGGCATAAGGGGGACACCAAATATCATCATCATATTGAACCATTTTGCTCTATTAGGCAGGATTGTTGTAAGTAACCTTGTTTCAAAAAATTCCATGTATAGGTACTTAAGAACAGGTGAAAAGAGGATTTCCCATTGCCCCCCCATACCAAACTGCTGAGTTGTCAAGAACTTATCATTAAATACAAAATTTTGCAATCAACAATGCAAAAGGTTTAATATAAGTTTAATGATAGTAAAAACTGGCCAGGCAATGGTTTAAATCATAAGTTAACGAGGTTCTTCAGAAAGAAACTTAATAAATCATCAACAGGAACTTTCAGTAAACAAGGAAGTAAACATTCAAATCTAACCATGTAAAATCTTCTTAAAAAATCAGTCAAGGAGCTTTAATTTATAAACCAAGTCTATGTTGTTTTTAATATTAAAGTTAGAAATTTTGCCAACCACATAGGGCTCAAAATATCAAACAAGCCATTTGGATAATTTATATGAAAAAACTGACCCTATGGAAGCTAATAATTGGTCTGACTGGATTCCCTGGTTTGTTGTGTTTTTATTAGTCCACACATGTAAGGCAAAGGGATGGATTAGTGGAGTAAATTGTTTTTGACTAATTTCATCTTTGCCTTTCAGTAGAAGTTTTATTGTATTTATTGAAATTGTGTTAAAACGGTTTCTAGGGGATTTTTCTAAGTTTAGAATGAGGTTTCAGTATCATCTTAAGAGATTATTCATTTTTTCTTTGGCTCTCATTTTTTTCATAATTACTATTTCATTTAATTTTTGTCCTGCTTTTAGTAAGGCGCCAATTTTTATTGTTATTTTTAAGTGTATCTAAAGACATACAAGAATCTTTTTTATGTCAATTTGGGAAATGTTTTTTTTTAACATATATCTATATACCCATTCCTTTACTAATATTAATTTCATAGAGGATATAAATCAGGAAAAATTTTTCAAAGTTAACAAAGGCTTTTGCAATTTCAACATTATTACAGTTTTTTTGAAGTTGCATAAAACTTAAGCCAAAAACATAGGAGCCAGCAGTTGAATGTTTGTCTAAAAATTTCATACTGATAAAGTTAATTACAAATAAATTGTTATTAGCATGCTTTTGTCACAATCACTATTTTCAAATTAAATATGTCTTATTTTTTTTAGGTTTGCATTTGAGTTCAATTACTATCAAATTCTTCTGGAGTTTATTGTAGCAATGATCCACATTACTGTGTTTCCATTCTGATTGAACGGCCCTGATTAAAAGGAGTATTTTTTGGGTTCTCAATATTTTGAATGCTTCCTTCTCCTGTATTTTAGTTAATTTCAATATGTTTCTGAAGGAATAATTCTCATAAAATCATTCAAAAGGACGATCTTTCATGTCAAGGAGTTCTATTGGGGTAAAAGGAGACTTGGCAGAACTTGTTCATTTTAAACAATTTTTTTAAGAAATTAAGTCGTTCTATAACTTTACTGTTGAGTTTGAAGAAAAATAACTCATTGCCTTTTCTAGACGTTTTAATTATTAAGGGTGTAATAATGAATTAAATTTAAAATTTACAGAAAAACTACAAACATAAACTTGTTCCTATGTCACACTATTATTCCTCGCATCAAAGATAGAGTTCAAACTTGTTCTGTTTTCTCATTCAATGTTTTGAGAGCTATACGAATTTTGTTAAAGTCCTGAGTTCATTAGTTGAGGAAATATTCCAAAAATTTATGAAATAGGGTAATGATTTAAAATACCCAAGAAAATGTAAATTGATATAAATCTTTTTAAAGTTGCCTAGAAATACCTTTATACAATCCAAAAAGGGGGAAAACCAGGCCTTATTCAAAATAAAAATATGTTGGTTCTACCCTTACCATGAAAAACTTGGTTGATATGCCTTCTCTCTTAAGACTTCTTTTAATATTAAAGTTGGATTCAAAAATCTTGATACAGTAAAAAAAAACTTTTGATAAACGAATTCCCCCCAAAATGCTGATGGATGTTTGTCTATATGATGCCTTGTAAATTTGCGGATAAAGTTTTTACGGTCCAAACTGGTAAAAAATCTCGAACACTAAGTTAAAACAACATAAATATAGCATTTAGAAAACTGGACAAGATTCCAATGCTCTATTCTATTCATGTAAGAGATTTTTAACCATCAATTGATTTTCCAAAAAGTTGAAGAAAGTAGTATCAAGCATAGTCCATGGTTCGACAGGAATATAACTGAATATTGTTTCATAAAAAGCAGTTTTGATCTTTATATGAATATTTCCTTTGGGCTTTTTTAAATTAGATCCATTTATAATTAATAGAATTTGGGAAGAATTTAATAATTTACACTGGAACATAATCGATTGATTTTGGAGAAATTATTGACATACACAATTTTTCTCTTGTCCTATTTATGCAAAGATGAGCGTTGCTATTTAAGACAAAATAGCAAGTTGTGGCATATTCGGCACGACATTTTATATATTATATTATAATATATATAATATACTTTATTTTTTATATATATATATATATATATATATATATATGTGTGTGTGTGTGTGTGTGGGTTAGGTAAGTTTGGGGGGTGTTTTGCCAGGTGTGGTGTGTAAATGATACAATGGGGCCCTATTTTGATTGAACCTTTTGTATAGGAATGGGGTTTTTAGGTAATACATATTTTAAGAAAAGAGGATATATAATTTTACAAGATAGATGTAAGGCGCGAAATGACAAGTGGTTTGTTGGATTATGTATTTGGTAGATAAAAAGACTGTTGAGTAGAATTCAGGTCGTACATGTTATAGGGGGGCCTCAGATATATCAGATCACTTATGAGTTGTAGTAATAAGTAACATATGAACATCAAGAAAGAGGAAACCAATGCAGGAGGCCTGCTGGCCCCATATAGGCAAGTCTTTACAATTTCATCCCAACTAACAAATCATTTGCCTAACCACAATTTTCATTGCCACCAAAGAAATAAGCTTTGATGTGAAAAACCACTCCAATCCAACCCCCTCCACCACTCAATGTTTATTTTCCAACCTAGATTTGAAAAACTACCCCAAAGGTCACCAAGCCTTCAATAACCCAACTAGGTAGATGTTCCATCATCAAACTACACTATTTCAAACCTATACTTTTCCTATGTCCTTTCTAAATCTATAAACTTATCTAATTTAAATCCATTTACTGCGGGGTTCTCTCTTGGAGTGGACATCCTCAAGGACCTTATTAATATCCCTTTATTTAATACCTAATCTTCCACTTATACACTTCGATAAGGGTCTCCCTCATTTCTTGTTAAAACATGTGGAATGTAAACTTAAGGGAGGTCTTCAATCTTTCTTCATAAGGTAGATTTCTAATGCTTATGTATTTAATTTAGTAATTCCTAAGCTGATGTTTTCTAACGAATTGATGTTCCATTTTGTAATAACGGAGACCGGAACTGAAGCTGCATATTCTAGGTTAGGGCCCTTACTTTAATGATGTATAAATGCTGTCCAGTATGACCCTCTGGACTTCTGGTGCTTACAATTCTTGATATAAAATCCCAAGTATTCTATTTGACTTATTTCCGTACGCTTAGGCATTGCTGTTCTTGGTTTAAGGTGCTGCTCACCATAAACCCCATTTCCTTTTCGCTATCTGTATGGCTAAGTTCTAATCATTTAAACTTATAAGTAACTAGGGCGATGGGCACTCATCCAAGCATCAGAACCTTGCATTTATCTACATTGAACTGCATCTGCCACTTTTCTGACAAGAATAGAGTTGTTTAAAATTCCTACTGAAGTTCCATAAACATCTACGTTTGAATCAATTTTCCTACATATCTTTTGTCATCGGCGCGGAATTTGCTCATATCACTAGTAAATTACTCATCAAGAATCATTGATATTTATAAAACACAACAGGGACCAGTCTGATTTCACTGTGGAACGCCACTTGTTACAGATCCCCAACTTCGGTTTTAACACCAATTTATGGACACTCCCTGCTTTCCTGTCAGTGAGCATTGACTCGGATCCACGAGAGCATCTTTTCCCCCAATGTGCCATGAGCTGACTTTTCTTTAACAGTCTATGGTGCGGAAACTCTATCAAAAGCCTTACTAAAAAAATTAGGTTAAATAATATCAAATTCTTTATTGTG
The DNA here is from genome assembly GCF_026875155.1 of Cherax quadricarinatus. Taxonomy (NCBI): domain Eukaryota; kingdom Metazoa; phylum Arthropoda; class Malacostraca; order Decapoda; family Parastacidae; genus Cherax; species Cherax quadricarinatus. The sequence goes on from NC_069463.1 coordinate 28,660,582, forward strand.
GGTCAACAGCTCAAAGCTTTACTGAAGAAAGTTAATAATTAGTTAGACAAGACCGGCTCTTGTGTATACATGATGAGTATCATTAATCAGCTATGCTTATCGAGATGGCTTCTTTTAATCTCAGCTATAAGTGACTCTAGTAATTTGCCTTACAATTGAGTCAGGCTTAGTGGGCGGTAATTTGACGGTAACGTCTTGTCCCCTGTTTTTATAATAGAGGTTAACATTGCATATTCCACATACAGACTCTTACACCTGTCTTGGAAGAGATAAATTAAAATTATTAGGTAATGGTTCACTGAGGTTCCTTTTGTTGAATTCCTTATGTACCCTTGTGAATAAAATAACCTCATCTGGGACACCGAGAGTAGGTTGGTGCTTATGGTCGATGGCTATATGCTGACATTAATGAGCTCGTGGGGTAGGGGTGGGGTATGTAAGGGTGCAGGAGGGTGCCATATGGTTTTTGGTTGTCGGGAAATATTGTTGTGTCTTCCGTGTAAAACTGAGAGAAAATAATAATTATTTTAAATCAAAGCACCATTTTCATTCTTTCTTTGTCAGTAAGGTGCCCTTATGGATATTTTTTAGGGGACCTATCGTATCTCTAAACTTTTTGTTCTATAGACCTGGAAAAACTATTTGAGGTTAGTTTTAGAATCCCTAGCAACTTTAATTTCATAGTCACATTTTAGCTTTCTTATCCCCTTTTTAATGTCTCACTCTTAATGTCTATATACTGATTCATAAGATGACCCTCACCTTCTTTTGATTACGCCTTATTAAAATTCTTTCCCCTTATGCCCAGGTAGATATTTGAGCCTATTATTCATCCATTTTGGGTCATTTCTATTTGATCTAATTTGTTTATAATGGGAATAAACGCGCTTTGGAGCCCAGCATGTATAGTGTTCAGAAAACCTGTCATATTGAGAGCTCTCTTCTTTACCCCAGTCAAACAGATGACAAAAGTGTTACTCTAAGACATGTAATCCGGCCCTAAGCGAAAATATATCTGGGGAATGCGTACTGAGGTATCGCTTACTATTAGTACTTCCAATTCAATGCTAAAATGTAATTGATTTGTGGTTTCGATAGCAATCCAAGTTCCTCGGAAATTTCTAAATTATTAACAAGGGATTTCATTGTTTGCCATAACTACAGTCAAGCAGTTATTTCCCCTGGTAGGTTTCTCGTCACAAACTGCTTCAAAAAACAATCTGAAATAAACTTCTAAGAAGTCGTATGATTAATAAATTTCCCAGTCAAGAAATTCCAATCAACATGACTAAAGATTAAAGTCTCCTAGAATTAACTACATTATCGTGAATTGTGGCCTTATACAATTTCTTCCCATAGTAGTTTCTCTTGGGTCCCTATCTAAGTTTAGGGGGGACGGTATATCACTCTAAAATCGTTTTTCAATTTGGCCACTCTGAAAAATTCTTCCAAAACAGACTCTGTATGTGTTACTTCAGACTAAATACCCGTTTTTATGCAACAGTTTTCAGCTCGATCTCGGACATTACAATGACCACCCCACCCCCCATCCCAACTACTTCTATCTTCTTGGAAACCTATTTTAAAACCCTGAATCATGATATTCGCACAGGCAATTGGTCCCGACTTTTTGAATTAAAACCACGTCTCAGTTTAAGGCAAATACATCAATGTTACCTACACTTAGCAACTAATCTCAACTCGTCCACTTATTCCTAGCACTACGGCAATTAGCATAAAAATAAAACAGTGCAAAAGATATCCTTTATCTTTTTACCCTTCTTGCTCATTTTCTAATTTTTCATAAACCTATTTACCGTATTTTTCACCCAAGGTCCCTGGTTTTCAATATCTCATCTCGTTTTTATTATACTAGTTCCCCTAGAACTCGTAATATTACTACCACTGGGACTTAACTGTTGTCCACTCCTAAAGCCCAGTACCACGAACTATTCCTAGTTTAAAGTCCTAATCTTGCTTCCCTCCCACTGCAGTTGCCAAGTGCTCCACCCACACCTAGATAAGTGAAACCCCACATCCCTAGCATGATGTCTTTCTGCCTCTAGAAGAGGTCCCCATGTTGTCAATGTGATGTTATCATGCAGTTTTCCTTGACAGTATTTGTCATATTCAAGCTAGCAATTGACAACAATTGCCCTGACTAAAACCCATACATTTACAACTCCCCTCCTTGGACATATACCACATATGAGGGGTTCCCTACTTACTTCTAATTATTGTTCTATTGCTGACCTATTACCTGCTATATCAAGGGTCCTCACTCTACGGTCTGCAAACATCGTTTTGCATCCCAGCCCACTGAGACAAGATAATAGGATTGCTCCATTATTTATCAAATGATGTCAATCCTGAGGCTAACAATATCCTCCCTTCCCAGCCCCCAGGGAAAGCAAACTCACTCGGTCTCATTACTCCTGTCATTCAAGCAGATCGCCCTTATACATATACCTAACTTTGGCTATCCAACAAACAACATTATTTCCGTACTGCACGTAATGTCTTTCGTCGTTGACCGTTCCAGTAGGTCGAATCACATTCTTCGGGGTAGACTGGAGAATCGTATTGGTTGTTTCCAACAACAGTTTTTCCACAGCAGTTCTTTTCTTCTTCATCGTTTCTCTTACCTTTCCATTCGTCTTCTTTGTTCGTCAATCTTCTTTCCCTGCTGTCCAGCCACTGACCAGTTTTCCTTCTTGACATGAGGACTCAAAACTAGGAGGACTTTACTCCGAATCTTTTTGTTTTCCTCGGTCAGTCGCCGAATTTCCATATTCGCCAACCTCAATTCTTCCTTTAGCTGTTGGTACAGTTGCTCGATGTGAGGGGGCATCTTGATTCAATCTAGGGAGGCGCGGCAAAACAGGTCCTTACACCAGAGGCCCAAGTACTGTCAAAACCACTGCGCAAAGCCAACTCATTCAGGAGGATAGCGAGCTATGCGCAGCACTTCCACAACGGCCCAATAGCGTTCGTAACACTGGAGATTAAAAGGTGATTTTTACAAGTAGTTTTAATAAATCATATGTAAGAGGGAGGTGTCAGGTTTATTAAACTAAAAGAGGGGGAGGCAGTTAGGGTAAAGATATAAACAAATATTGGAGGATTGAATGGGGGTTATATGAGAGCATAGGCAATGGGGGTCGAAGAGGGATGGGTTAGGTTTAAAATAATGTAGTGTTAGAGGTGTTCAGCAGGACAGTTTGTTGGTTTACAAGAAAGTTGTGCGGGAGGGAGAAGACGGAGCGATTGGTGGAATGATGATGTAAAAAGAGAGTAGTAAAGGAGGGGACAAAAAAAGTTAGCATATGAAGAAGTTTTTACTAAACTAGAAGTGAAGCAAGAGGGGGAAGAGTATTGGAGAAAGAAAAAAGAGAGAGGTTAAAAAGAGTGGTTTGTGTGTGAAGCAAATGTAAAAATGAGAGCTAAATGAGAGAGTGGCCGGTAAAGATTGTTATAAACAAATTTTGTTGTGGAAAACTAAGAAAAGTTTTGGAGTTGAGATTAGCAAGGTTAAGGAAAGCCTAGGAACAAATGGATTTGTCATTTTAAAAATAGGAGGAGCGAGAGTATATTAAATGGAGAGATAGGATGTTATGTATTGGGAAGATGGGAAGGAATATTAGAGGAACTTGTTGAGAACATGCTGATGGAAGATAAGGAAAGCTGGTGATTTCGTGTATAAGGGGCAAGGGGAATTACATATTGTAGGAGTGAGGAAGAGCCCAAGTTGTGAGTGTGGTGGGAAAGTTCGTGAGGCAAGAGGTAAAATGAAAGGGGGGTAAGGCCAGCGGGATTGATGGGGATAAAGATAGAAATGTTTTTAAAAGCAGGTGGGGAATTAGTTTTGGAGTGGTTGGTGCAATTATTTAATAAATGTATGGAAGGAGAGAGTGGGTAAAGGCGTACCTAGGGGTTGGGAGAGAGCAGCATAGTTCCTTTGTATAAAGGCAAAGGGACAAGATTATTGGTGATCAGGTGAGTGCAAAATTTATTAGGGGGGATAAGTCTGTTGAGTATACATGGTAAAGTGTATGGTTTAGAGTTATTATTGGAAGAATTAAAGATGTAAGACGGGAATAGCGATAGCAGATGAACAAGAAGCTTTAGGAAAGGTATGGGGTTGTGTGGTGGAACCAGCGTGTTTACAGTTGAAACATGTTAAAGTGAGCAGTATTTAGAAAAGGCTAAAGAGGTTTTTGTTGGGCATTTATGGATTGGAAAAAGGCACGTATGGACAGGGTGGATAGGGGAATCAATGTGGCAGGATGTTGCGATTGTATGGTTTAGGAGGTGAGGTTACTGAAAGCTAGTGAAGAGTTTTTACGAGGATAGTGAGGCTCAAGTTAGAGTATGTAGGAAAGAGGGAGATTATTCCCAGTAATAAGTATGGGCCTTCAGGACAAGGATGTGTGGATGTCAACGTGGTTGTTTCAATATATTTATAGATGGGGCTGTAAGAGAAGTAAATGCGTGGGTCTTGGCAAGAGGTGTGGAGTTTTTTAAATAAAAGAAAAAGAATCAACACATAAAGCTGGGAGTAGTCACAGTTGCTCTTTGCTGGATGGGAACACTGTTGCTTTGGGAGATTCTGAAAGAGAGTTGCTGAGATTGGTGTGGAGAAATTTGGTTATTAGGAGTGTGCAAAAGGAGAAAATTGAAGGTGAATACAGGAAAGAGTAAGGTTATGAGGATAACAAAAAGATTAGGTGATGAAAAGATTATTTATCAGATTGGAGGGAGAAAGAGGTGAGAGTATGGAGGAGGTGAATGTATTCAGATATTTGGGAGTGGACGTGTCAAGCGGATGGTCTAGGAAAGATACGGTGAATCATTGAACTGATTGAGGGGAAATGGGACCGTACAAGTGAGTGAGCAGTGGCAATTAGGAGTCTTGGGAGGACAAAGAGAGAACTTTGTCCTTGGGAGGCAAGGGGGAATGTATGAGTGGTATAGTGTTACCATCGCTCTCTTTTTTTGGGTTGGTGAGCATGGGTGATGAATGGCTGCTGCGAGGAGGAAGGCTGGAGGCAGTGGAGATTTCATGTCTGAGAGCTTGTGTGGTGTGATTATATGCAGAGATTTGTAGTTTGAAGTTAGGAGCGAGGTGCGGGGGATTGCCAAAACTGTTGTCCAGATTGGTGAGGAAGGGTTTGGAGGGTAGGTTTCGGACTAGTTAGAGAGAATGGAGAGAAACAGAATTGGACTTTCAAGAGTGTATCAGTCTGTAGGTGGAAGGAAGGCGGGGTAGGGGGTTCGGCATAGGAAAGGTTGGAGGGGAGGTGGTAAAGGGAGGTTTTTTGTGTGCGAGGGGAGCTGGATTAAAGAGGGCATGCGTGAGCTTGTTTGATAGAGTTGAATGGGACAAATGGTTTTTAATACTTGACGTGCTGTTGGATCAGTGTGAGCAAAGTAACATTTATGAAGGGATTCAGGGAAACGGCAGGGCCGGCACTTGAGTCCTGTGAGATGGGAAGTACGTGCATGCACTATGAAGGAGGGGTGTGTTAATATTTGCAGTTTTAAAAATCAAAACGGTAGTGTAATGCTCCTTCTGGCAAGACTGTGAGTGATGTGTAACAGAGGGTTTTTGTATGTTTTTCTTTTTCGGGAATCATGGCCTTGGTGGGATTCGGCCTGACGCATGCGGGTGGGGTGTTGTTGTTGGTCGCGCGCTCCCTAGCTTTGTATGTTGGTTAAGAGTAAATTCTGCTGAAGAGTATGGAGGAGTGTGAATCGTATTCAGATATTGGGAGTGGACGTGGGTCAGCGGATGGGTCTATCGAAAGATGATGGTGAATCATAGAATTGATGAGGGAACAAGATGTGAGTGGTGCACTTTGGGGAGTCTGTGGGTAAGACAAAGAACTTTGTCCTTGGAGGAAGAGGAATGTATGAGAGTATAATGTTTTACCAACGCTCTTATATGGGTGTGAAAACGTGGCGTGATGAATGTTGCAGCGAGGAGGAAGTGGGGTCTGTGGGAGATGTCATGTCTGAGGGCAATGTGTGGTTGTGATGAATATATGCAGAGAATCGTAGTTGGAAGTTTAGGAGAGAGGTGCGGGATTTACCAAAAACTGTTGTCAGAGGTGAGAAGGGTTGTTGAGGATGGTTCGGACATGTAGAGAGATGGAGCGAAACAGAATGACTTCAAGAGTGTTTCTGTCTGTAGTCGGAAGGTAAGGCCGGGGTAGGGTCGGCCTAGGAAAGGTTGGAGGGGAGGGGGTAAGGAGGTTTTGTGGTGCGAGGGGCTTCGACTTCCAGCAACAGGCATGCATTGAGGCGTGTTTGATAGGAGTGAATGGAGGACAAACTGAGTTTTTAATACTTGACGTGCTGTTCGGAGTTGTGACGAAAAGTAAACATTTATGAAAGGATTCAGGGAAGAAACGGCAGGCCGGACTTGAGTCCTGGAGAATGGGAAGACAGTGCAGCACTCTGAAGGGGGGTGTTTGTTACTCGTTTTTTGTTGCAGTTTAAAAACTTAGTGTAAAGCACCTTCTGGCAAGACAGTGATGGAGTGAATGATGGTGAAAGTTTTTTCTTTTTCGGGCCAACCTGCCTTGGGTGGGGAATCGGCAGTGTGATATAAAGAAGATATAACCCCCACCCCCCTTCTGGTTTCTTCTAGTTCCTCACTAGCTCTTGTTGATCTCCTCTTATCTCCATGGGGAAGTGGAACGGAATTGAAGATTGAGGACACTATGCAACAGTATAGGCGCAATCTACTTGATTTAGGGAAACGTTCTCGCCCGCACAGTGGCTTCATCAGTCCCCACAATACAAAGCAGAAGTGTAAGGAGTGGACGGAGTAGAGTTTGAGGTAATCAGTCTTTGTAGAATGTACAGCATAGGGCCCGTAGACGTGGCTTTATAGTGTGTAGTCAGTGACGCGAAGGCGGAGGAGGTGGGTTCATAGTGGGTGTCATCCACTAGTCGAAGTAGGTCTTCGTCCAAGGTTGGACAAGTGTTGACGAATTCTTTGTAAAAGATCCCATGATGCATGCAGTGTCTGACAGTTGATGAGAATGGTTTGAAAACGAACAAGTTGAGATTGAGACAATTATGCAACTTAGGGAGTCTTTATTTAGGTAAACATTTCGCCACACAGGGCTTATCAGTCCAATACAAAGCTTATGTTATCTCAAAGCATGTGCTAAGTCTTCAACTTGCGGTTATCCAAAACCATTCCATCACATTGGAACAGAATTTCTTCCTCCGTATGCCTATGTGGTGTCGTAAAGAGCGACTAAAATAGTGGAGAACAAGGGGGCTAGTAACCCCTTCTCCTGTATTAAATGCTAAATTTAAAAATAAAAAAACTTTTAGTTTTTTTTCTAGGTCTACCCTGCCTCGCGGGATATGGCCGGTTTGTTTGAAAAATATCGTATAAGAAAAAGCGATTTGGAAGCAAGAGGACGCGGTGAGAACCGCCTTCGACCAGACTCGGTGGTCTGTCAGTGTTGCTTCACAACTTTAGTGCGCTTGCTTGTCATTGGCTGGGTTGAATTGAGTGAGGTACTAGTGTAACGAAGGGGCCCCACTCATTATACTCTTAACACCTGGTTCACTGGTCGGGAGGGCATGCATATGGATGTGTGACATACTTCAAATATACTGTAACGCACTTTTAACATGCCACATCTATACTACTGAGTTATGTGACCTTCGTTACTGTGTGATGTGACCCCTCACTGTGTGATGTGGCCCTCGTTACTATGTGATGTGACCTTTGTTACTGTGTGACCCTGTGTGATGTGACCTTCGCTACTGTCATGTGACCCTCGTTACTGTGATGTGACACTAGCTGTGTAATGTGACCCAACGCAACTGTGTGTGACACTTGCTACTATGTGATTCGACCCTGGCTACTGTGGGATGTGACCCTCGCCATTATGTGATGTATAATTCGTACTTACCAGTGAGTCCTGACCCTCGTTTACTGTCGCTGATGTGACGGTTACTGAGTCCAGCTGACCCTAGAGGTAGAGAGCCGTGATGTGACTCTCGCATGGTGAGCTGTGATGTGGCTATATCTTGATGTGACCTCGTTTATGTGATGTGATCCTCGTTCTGTGATGTGACCCTCGCTACTGTAATGTGACCCTCGCTACTACGTGATGTCTCTCTACTCTCGGTATGTGATCCCTCGCTATTCTGCGATGTGATCCATGCAACTCTGGGTGTGTCCTTTCGGACTGGAGTGATGTGACCCTCCGTAATGTGATGTGACCCTAAGCAAAGTGTGATGTGATCCTCGCTACTTTGTGACCTTCGTTACTTTATGATGTGGCCCTTGTTATCTAGATGTACCTTGCTTTGCTCGGTGTACCAGCGTGACCCTCGCTACTCTGTAGTGACCCTTGTTAAACTGATGTGACCCTTTCTGATGTGACCTTTGTTATTCTGTGATGTGATGCTGCATTGTAATGTGACCCTTGCTATTCTGATTTGACTCTTGCTTTTCTGTGGTGTGACCCTTGGTACCCTGTGAATGACCCACACAGCATAACATGGTCTTGGATGCAGTGGAAGACAAACTGAATGCTGATGTGGTATACACAGACTTGTCAAAACCTTTCGAGAAGTGCGATCATGGTGTATTAACTCATAAAATACATAGTAGGATAGTAGGATAATTTAAAAAGTGGGCAGAATGGACCTCTAACCTTCTATGTAAGAGAACTCAGAGTAATAATAAACAGAGTTAAGTCAGAGGTTGCCATAGTGAAAAGCTCTGTTCCGCAAGATACAGTACTCGCCCCCACCCTGTTCTTCATCCTTATATCCGATATAGACGGAGTTGTAAACCATAGCACCAGGTCTACCTTTGCAGGCAATACTAGAATATACATAAAAGTGTCATCCATCAATGGCACTGTAAATCTGCAATCAGATATAAGCCAAGTCTTCAAACGGCCTACAGAAAATACGGTGTTCAGTGAAGACAAATTCCAGCTACTCCGTTGTGGAAAACTAAAGGAATTAACAGCTAGAATGAAGTATAAGACATTCTAACTGCACGATAGAGTGGAAAACTAATGTGAAGGTCTTAGGAGTAGTAATGTCACAGGATCTCACCTTGAAGGACCACAACTGTTTCTTTATGACATCTGTTAGGAAAATGATAAGATGGATAATGAGAGCATTCATAACAAGCGATGTCAAGCTAATGAGGACCCTCTGTGAATCATTTGTTCTATCTAGGCTGGAATACTGCAGGTGAAATTGAAGATCTGCAGAATGCTAGTATATGCTTAGCAAAACACCTCAGTTACTGGGAACATTTGAAGTGTCGTGCCTTTACTCCTTGGAGTGCTGGCGAGAAAGGTGCGTCAAAATTTACACCCGGAAAATATTAAGAGGGGCTGGACCCAGATCTACACACAGAAAACACTCCCTAGAAAAGCAAAAGACTCGGCACTCGGTGCAACATCCCCCCAATGAAAAGCAGGGGTGCCATGAGCACACTGAGAGCAAACAGAAAGTGTCAAGGAATGCCAAAGACTATTCTACCAATAGACCCCTGGCTGTCTTCAAGAGGGAGCTGGACTGGCACCTAAGTCAGTGCCTGACCAGCCGGGCTGTGGTTCGTACGATGAAATGCGTGTGACCAGCAGTAACAGCATGGTTGTTCAATTCCTAATCCACCACGAAGTCTTGTCATGGAACGGGCCATGGGAGCGTTGACCCCTTGAATACCCTCCAGGTACTGTGAAGAGACTCTTGCTACCGTGTAATGTGACCCTAGCTGCTCTGTGAGGTGACCGTCGCTATATGAAGTAACCCCACTGTGTGATGTGACCTTTGATGGTTTTTGAAGTGTCCTTCACAGAGTAATGTGACCCTCGCTTCTGTGTGATGTGACCCTGGATACTGTGTGATGTGACCCTCGCTTCTGTGTGATGTGAGCCTCACTTTTTGAGTGATGTGACCATTCTGAGTGATGTGACCCTCGCTTCTGAGTGATGTGATCCTCGCTTGTGTAATGTGACCCTCGCTTCTGAGTGATGTGACCCTCGCTTCTGAGTGATGTGACCCTCGCTTCTGAGTGATGTGACCCTCGCTTCTGAGTGATGTGACCCTCGCTTCTGAGTGATGTGACCCTCGCTTCTGAGTGATATGACCGTCACTGTGTGATGTGACCCTGGCTACTGTGTGATGTGACCCTGGCTACTGTGTGATGTGACCCTGGCTGTGTGATGTGACCCTGACTATGTGATGTGACCCTGACTACTGTGTGATGTGACCCTGGCTACTGAGTGATGTGGCCCTGGCTACTGTGTGATGTGACCCTGGCTACTGTGTGATGTGACCCTGGCTACTGTGTGATGTGACCCTGGCTACTGTGTGATGTGGCCCTGGCTACTGTGTGATGTGACCCTGGCTACTGTGTGATGTGGCCCTGGCTACTGTGTGATGTGGCCCTGGCTACTGTGTGATGTGGCCCTGGCTACTGTGTGATGTGACCCTGGCTACTGTGTGATGTGACCCTGGCTACTGTGTGATGTGACCCTGGCTACTGTGTGATGTGGCCCTGGCTACTGTGTGATGTGACCCTGGCTGTGTGATGTGGCTCTTGTGATGTAGTCCAGCTGGGCTTGTGAGGTCTCTGGGGAGACCTAATTTAACCAATTATATGGTCACACCTTGCCTTGGCAGACGTCTGTAGCCACGCCCACGTCTGAGGTCTTTTGTTCTTAAAAGCGTCAGTGCTCGGCGTCAGGTCGCAACACATGGTTGTGGAGGGTGCTTGGATCATCATAAAAGCCCAAGGAAGAGCATGATCGGGAGATTCGTGCGGAGCTCTGGCCTGGGTGCAGAGCTCTGAGCAGAGAGACTTCGAGAGGAGCTGCTGCTGGTGTGCAGGGCTCGGGAGAAGGCTGCTGAAGTCTCTGGAGGAGACTGTTGGAGGCCTTGGGCAGAGTACTGGCTTGGCGCAGAACTCGTGCTGTGTTGGTCTTGGGACCTGTGGCTTAGTTCCTGTAGTGAACTGTCCTCTGTGCTATATTGTAAGTTACATTCATTTTGGTCAAGTTGATTGTGTTCCCTGTCTCACTGCTTATGTGTACCACCCCATTTATCTAAACCGCAATAATGTTCTGTTCCCAAATATATTATGGTACAAAGACGTAATAATAAACTGTGTTTGAGTAGAATAGCAATATTCACTGTCCCTGTCCTTTTTTCTTATATTTTATTATGTTTATATATGAGTGAAGAGTGGACGAGGCATATGTTAGTGAGTAGTGTAGAGTTAATGAGAATGTCGTGGTGGTCACCACTGACCTGTCATTACCTACCTACCTCCGCTAACCATCTCACTCCTACCACCTCGCCTGCCTCTCCCCTGCCTACATAATCCCTTACTCCCATATTCCCCACTTATATCCGATTCAATCATTACCCCCCTACATGACATGGTGTCTAAGCGGTGGTGGTTCTTATTATTTTTATAGTAGGAACCAGTCCCATGTGCCTTATTTTGTGACTGCTCGGTTATACTTATGTTATGCTACAACATTTTTTTTCTTGTTGTGTAAATCTAAAGTGAATATCTGTATGATATTATAATCCTAGTAACCTTAACTGTCCTTTTTTTGACGGTGGGTCTGAATAATTGTTTGGGTGTAATAATATATTTGGTGGAGTTGGTTGTTGGTTTGAGATAAATGGTGGAGAATATCAGTATTGGGTGAGGGACTTTTCGGGGAAAGCAATTACTGGCCGAAATTGAAATATTTACAGAGGAATGAGAAGTTACCCAGCCCACCTTGGAAGACTCACCCACAACTGTCACCCATTGAAGAGTTTGCCTATAATTGCTGTCCACCTGATGTGCCCAGTCACCCAGCTGATATGCCCAGTCACCCAGCTGATGTGCCCCAGTAGATGTATTGCTGCCCTGGTCTGTCATCCAGTGTAGTGGGTGTCTGCGTCACCCAGCCTCTGTGACCATCACCCACGGACCGCCAGTTACTCGCAGTTGCCAGGGATGGGTGACCGCACCTGCTGTTGATGACCTGAAGTGACCTCACCTCACCTCGAGCAACTGACCATAGCCTGCTACTGCTGATGTCGGCTGCTGTGATGCTGCTGAGATGCTGTGGCCGTGCTGAGATGCTGTAGCCGTGCTGCAATGCTGTGGCCGTGCTGTGTGCTGCTGTGATGTTGAGATGCTGCGGCCGTGCTGTGATGCTGGGACCGTGCTGCGATGCTGTAGCCGTGCTGCGATGCTGTGGCCGTGCTGTGTGCTGCTGTGATACGGCCGTGCTATGTGCTGCTGTGATACGGCCGTGCTGTGATGATGGATATGCTGTGGCCGTGCTGTGATGCTGCGATGCTGCCTAGCTCAAGAGGAGATGGCGGTGATGCTGCTGTGGTGTGTGAGGGATTCTGGCTGGTGTGCCAGGACAGGAGAATCTACTATGAAGGAGTTGCCATCCTCGGAGATGTGGAAGGACGTGAGCCGCGGAGATGGACTCCAGCTGCTGGGACCAGCCTGCTTTCAAGGGCGGCATGGAGGTGTGTCCTGCCTTGCTGGTCGACCTGTGCGACAGGTATGCGGGGATGCCCTGCCAGCCATGAGAGACAATTAGAATGTGAGATGTCCCCAGCCTACTTTGACTTGCCAGAAGTGTTAGTGTTACCTGTGTGGAATAAGGTGACCTTGAAAACGGTCCAGTGATTATGGCCGCCTTGTTTTATGAGGCCAGTGATCTAGTAGTGGCATAGGATAATGGAGGGTCTTAGCTGCGATGCCTGCCCTGTCTCGATTTTCAGATGTTGTAGTGTGCATGTGAAGTGTGCCGAAAATGCGACCTTGGTGGTCGTGAAGTGGTCCAGTTGCAGTTACTTGAAAGAATGCAACCCGTTGGAGCAGTTTTCCACGCCATAGAAGCCTAGAGAGGTTTGGCCCAATGGTTAACGTGCGAGGGTGACTAGCATTGGCTAGTGCATTAGTAGTGAAGTAGGGAAGGCACTGGAGCCCGATATTTAGGTTTAAGGAGAAATGACGGGTAAGGAGGCTTTGCACCAGAGAGCGACTATTATGCTGACCAACTGCCAGGCGTACTGATTTATGCTGCCTTGTGGTAGTTGAGGAGGTTGAGGGAAAATATTGTAATTGAATAATTTTGTATTATGTATAATTTTGTCTTTGTATTGTAATAGATTTAAGGGGTTAGGATTAAAATAGTCTAATAACTAGGACAAATTGTCCTAGTTCTCAGATATTTTAAACTGGGGGAGAAAGGGGGATGTGATGTAGTCCAGCTGGGCTTGTGAGGTCTCTGGGGAGACCTAATTTAACCAATTATATGGTCACACCTTGCCTTGGCAGACGTCTGTAGCCACGCCCACGTCTGAGGTCTTTTGTTCTTAAAAGCGTCAGTGCTCGGCGTCAGGTCGCAACACATGGTTGTGGAGGGTGCTTGGATCATCATAAAAGCCCAAGGAAGAGCATGATCGGGAGATTCGTGCGGAGCTCTGGCCTGGGTGCAGAGCTCTGAGCAGAGAGACTTCGAGAGGAGCTGCTGCTGGTGTGCAGGGCTCGGGAGAAGGCTGCTGAAGTCTCTGGAGGAGACTGTTGGAGGCCTTGGGCAGAGTACTGGCTTGGCGCAGAACTCGTGCTGTGTTGGTCTTGGGACCTGTGGCTTAGTTCCTGTAGTGAACTGTCCTCTGTGCTATATTGTAAGTTACATTCATTTTGGTCAAGTTGATTGTGTTCCCTGTCTCACTGCTTATGTGTACCACCCCATTTATCTAAACCGCAATAATGTTTCTGTTTCCCAAATAAATTATGGTACAAGACGTAATAATAAACTGTGTTTGAGTAGAATAGCAATATTCACTGTCCCTGTCCTTTTTTCTTATATTTTATTATGTTTATATATGAGTGAAGAGTGGACGAGGCATATGTTAGTGAGTAGTGTAGAGTTAATGAGAATGTCGTGGTGGTCACCACTGACCTGTCATTACCTACCTACCTCCGCTAACCATCTCACTCCTACCACCTCGCCTGCCTCTCCCCTGCCTACATAATCCCTTACTCCCATATTCCCCACTTATATCCGATTCAATCATTACCCCCCTACATGACACTCTGGCTACTGTGTGATGTGACCCTGGCTACTGTGTGATGTGGCCCTGGCTGTGTGATGTGGCCCTGGCTACTGTGTGATGTGACCCTAGCTACTGTGTGATGTGGCCCTGGCTACTGTGTGATGTGGCCCTGGCTACTGTGTGATGTGACCCTGGCTGTGTGATGTGGCCCTGGCTTCTGTGTGATGTGGCCCTAGCTACTGTGTGATGTGACCCTGGATACTGTGTGATGTGACCCTGGATACTGTGTGATGTGACCCTGGCTACTGTGTGATGTGACCCTGGCTACTGTGTGATGTGGCCCTGGCTACTGTGTGATGTGACCCTGGCTGTGTGATGTGGCTCTGGCTACTGTGTGATGTGACCCTGGCTACTGTGTGATGTGGCTACTGTGTGATGTGACCCTGGCTACTGTGTGATGTGACCCTGGCTACTGTGTGATGTGGCCCTGGCTACTGTGTGATGTGACCCTGGCTGTGTGATGTGGCTCTGGCTACTGTGTGATGTGACCCTGGCTACTGTGTGATGTGACCCTGGCTACTGTGTGATGTGGCCCTGGCTACTGTATGATGTGACCCTAGCTACTGTGTGATGTGACCCTGGCTACTAACGCAGATCTCACAGTACATAACTTCACAACAGTTACGAGACACCTCTCTTCACGCTGCCTAAAATACTTTACAGGGCTTAAAAAAACCTCTGATAACTCAATTTCAAAACTGTGATTTTTTTTAGACACAATATCATAGAACCTGAAAGACCACAGAGTAACTAACAGACCGTAGAGTAAATAAAAGACCTAACTGTACCTAAAAGACGTCTGTATTTAAAATCCAGAGAACCTAAAAGTCCACAGTAAGCAAAGTCCTCATAGAAAATAAAAAGCTTTATGGTACAGAAAAGCATCACAGAACGTAAATCAACAAAAGATATCACAGAACACATAATACCTCACATTGCCTTAAATACATAATGACCTCACACTTTACAAAAGGCCTCACGGTACATAAAATATCATAATTCGCGAAAGACTAAACATTACCTGAGAAATCTCACTGCTAGTAAAGTACCTCATAATACCCATAATATCGCAATACATAAAAGGCCTCACCGTTCCTAAGAGACACCACTGTACATACAGGACCTCACACAATCTAAAAGACCTCACAGTTCCTAAATGACCTCACAGAACCTTAAAGACCTCAGGGAACTTCAGTGACCTCAGCCCATAGAAGATCTTAGTGTTTAAAAGACCCCCACTTTACAGACCTCACGCTATTTACAGTAAAAGACCAAATAGAAAAAAAAATACCTGACAGCACCTAATAGACTTCTCTGTAACTGAAAGATCTGGAAGTCCCAAAGGAGTTTACATGAGACCTCACATCTATTGCCACAGATTTACCGTCTCGACCCTCATAGAATGGTTTTAGTATTGCCCGCTGTTGGAAGAGCGGCAGTCACCCTGAGCCTGGCTGTGTCAGTCACCCTGAGCCTGGCTGTGTCAGTCACCCTGAGCCTGGCTGTGTCAGTCACCCTGAGCCTGGCTGTGTCAGTCACCCTGAGCCTGGCTGTGTCAGTCACCCTGAGCCTGGCTGCGTCAATCACGGCTGTTATTTGCTAATAAATGCGGTATACTGTTGGGAGTGATAATGCGCTACACTGTTGTTAGTCATAAATACACTACACTGTTGTCAGTCATAAATGCTCTACACTGTTGTCAGTCATAAATACACTACACTGTTGTCAGTCATAAATGCTCTACACTGTTGTCAGTCATAAATGCTCTACACTGTTGTCAGTCATAAATGCTCTACACTGTTGTCAGTCATAAATACTCTACACTGTTGTCAGTCATAAATGCTCTACACTGTTGTCAGTCATAAATGCTCTACTCTGTTGTCAGTGTGAATCACGAAATCGTAATGACACGATTGCAAACATGTTGACGGCATTGAAGGGACTTGAGCTAGAGTTAGTCACGGCCACGCTAGCTGGAGATTCGTCTGTAAAAACTTGCATTTGTGGTCACAGTGGTGCCTGTGCTAACCTTCCTATGGTGTAGAAATATACCTAGTTGGACGAATCTTATTGTGGCTAGCTGGTCTAGTGGCTAACGCGACGGGCTGGAGTTTTGAGACTCTCTGACCGCGGGTTCAATCCCGCCCGTGGTATGGACTGTTGTCAGTCATAAATGCTCTACACTGTTGTCAGTCATAAATGCACTACACTGTTGTCAGTCATAAATGCTCTACACTGTTGTCAGTTATAAATGCTCTACACTGTTGTCAGTCATAAATGCTCTACACTGTTGTCAGTTATAAATGCTCTACACTGTTGTCAGTCATAAATGCTCTACACTGTTGTCAGTCATAAATGCTCTACACTGTTGTCAGTTATAAATGCTCTACACTGTTGTCAGTCATAAATGCTCTACACTGTTGTCAGTCATAAATGCTCTACACTGTTGTCAGTCATAAATGCTCTACACTGTTGTCATAAATGCTCTACACTGTTGTCAGTCATAAATGCGCTACACTGATTTTCTTTGCTCGATCCGGGTAATAGTTAGAAAGTATACAAACTGTGTGGCAATATTGTTCCTGTGTCGTGTAATGGATATCTCGACTCTCTCAACCTTCTACCATCTATAGCTAGATACTAGAAGTGAGTAACATTTGCATATCATTAATGTATGCGTCTTTTTCATCAACATATCTGTTCAGTATATTATTAAATTTGTCATAAAAATTTGTTCTGAAATGTACAGTATATGAAGTATTCTCAGAAAACTATCATTTAATAATACTGTCTGTGCTTCAGTACTTCATGTATGAATCCAGTTTAAAGTTGTAATTAACGACTGTAAATGACCTGGCATGACCTGGACCTGACACTACCAGGACCAAGCTTCCATCCTGCCGTTAATGTTTGTTTAATTACACTATTTATTCATTAAGATATTTGATACCATGGCACAAGTATTTTATGACAATATTATATAATTTGACATCCAGTCAATCCTCTGTTACAGTACAGAACTTTGTTTCTTAATGCACCCTTAAACTTACAATTCTATTAGTTTACTTTTGTTTACATTACGCCACGTTGAGGTAGATTACCTTGAAGTTTGAGTAATGTGAATAGTGTCTCTTTAAATTTCATACAGAATTTCACAAGGTATCCCAGGTGTGCCGTGAACACCGACCATCTACCACTAGGAGTCTTTTTTCCCACTAAGACGATACTCAGTGAGTTTCACCTCACTTGGCTGACCCAAGCAGCCTCATGTACCCACACTAAGACGTAACACTGACTAACTTCCTCTCATGGCTGACACAGGCGGTCACATTCACCGTCATCTCTCTGCATTTCGCATAATTTCCTCTCTACCTTTACTTTTTCTGTAGAGACTATTCGCCTGTTCTTAAATCCCAACATGACTCACGAAATCGTAATGAGAAGATTGCAAACAAACCATACCACGGACGGGGTTAGAACCCGCGGTCAGAGTCTCAAAACTCCAGACCGTCGCGTTAGCCACTGGACCAGCTAGCCACAATAAGATTCGTCCAACTAGGTATATTTCTACACCATAGGAAGGTTAGCATAGGCACCACTGTGACCACAAATGCAAGTTTATACAGACGAATCTCCAGCTAGCGTGGCCGTGACGAACTCTAGCTCAAGTCCCCTCAAAGCCGTCAACATGACTCACGAAATCGTAATGACACAACTGCAAACAAACCATACCACGGGTGGGGTTAGAACCCGCGGTCAGAGAGTCTCAAAAGTAGTGGACCAGTGACTAATGCGACGGTCTGGAGTTTTGAGACACTCTGATCGCGGGTTCAAACCTCGTCCGCGGTATGGTTAAAATCCCCATCACCTCCTCCCTCACCATCACCATCTACCATCATCAATTTCACCATCAATACTATCACTACTACCTCTACCACCACCTGCTACCACCATTACTTTCACCAATACTACCATCACCACTGGTATCTCCAGCTTCACCACTATAATCACAGAACGAGTGGGCCATGAACTCACGTCAAAGAAGTCCTAAAACTCACAGGTGTATGGAAATATACCAAGTTGGATGACTCTTAGTAGAGTCAGCTGGCCCAGTGGTTAGTGCATTTGCCGGTGAGGTTTAGGAATAATCTGATATGGGTTGAAGCCTTAAACATTCCTTGCAATCATGTTATTACGATTTCGTGAACCATCATAATCATCACCATTATTATCACTATAAACAGTCCCTACCACCACTATTATCACCGCAAACAGCCCCTACCACCACTATTTTCACTACAAACAGCCCCTACCACTATTATCACTACAAACAGCCGCTACCACCACTATTATCGCTGCAAACAGCCCCTACCACCACTATTATCGCTACAAACAGCCCCTACCACCACTATTATCACTACAAACAGCCCCTACCACCACTATTATCACTACAAACGCCCTACCACCACTATTATCACTACAAACAGCCCCTACCACCACTATTATCACTGCAAA
The DNA here is from genome assembly GCF_026875155.1 of Cherax quadricarinatus. Taxonomy (NCBI): domain Eukaryota; kingdom Metazoa; phylum Arthropoda; class Malacostraca; order Decapoda; family Parastacidae; genus Cherax; species Cherax quadricarinatus. The sequence continues at coordinate 28,679,242 of NC_069463.1, forward strand.
AAAGCCTCTACCACCACTATTATCACTGCAACAGCCCCTACCACCACTATCTCTACAAACAGCCCCACCACCACTATTTTCACTACAAACAGCCGCTACCACCACTATTATCACTACAAACAGCCCCTACCACCACTATTATCACTACAAACAGCCCCTACCACCACTATTATCACTACAAACAGCCCCTACCACCACTATTATCACTACAAACAGCCCCTACCACCACTATTATCACTACAAACAGCCACTACCACCACTATTATCACACACAAACAGCCCCTACCACCACTATTATCACTACAAACAGCCCCTACCCACCACTATTATCATACACAACAGCCTCTACCACCACATTATCACTACAAACAGCCTCTACCACCACTATTATCACTACAAACAGCCCCTACCAACACTATTATCACTACAAACAGCCCCTACCACCACTATTATCACTACAGACAGCCTCTACACCACTATTATCACTAACAAACAGCCCCTACCACACTATTATCACTACAAACAGCCCCTACCACCACTATTATCCCTACAAACAGCCCCTACCACCACTATTATCACTACAAACCAGCCCCTACCACCACTATATCACTACAAACAGCCCCTACCACCACTATTAATCACTACAAACAGCCCCTACCACCACTATTATCACTACAAACAGCCTCTACCACCACTATTATCACTACAAACAGCCTCTACCACCACTATTATCACTACAAACAGCCCCCTACCAACACTATTACACTACAAACAGCCCCTACCACCACATTATCACTACAGACAGCCTCTACCACCACTATATCACTACAAACAGCCCCTACCACCACTATTATCACTACAAACAGCCCCTACCACCACTATTATCACTACAAACAGCCCCTACCACCACTATTATCACTACAAACAGCCCCTACCACCACTATTATCACTACAAACAGCCACTACCACCATCATTATTATTACAACTACCACCACGACCTTTATCAACACACATTATCACCACTGCCACTATCCCTATCCCCTAAAAAAGCTTAAACAAATAATTAACAATGCTGCAATTTGGACGGTGTAAAAGTATTCAAATCAGAAAAACGTTGACGGGGTAAAACTCTAAAAAAAAAAAAAATCAATTTGGAGCACAACGAAACATTTGAGATGTTAATCTTTATTTACCCCATTTAACAGGAGAGAGAGAATATAATTCAGATAGGAGAGAAGAATTATTTTTACAATCCTTCCTCAAGAGTCTCTGAGAGAAGAAAATATAATTTTGAGTGAGGTAGTTGAGGTTAATATTTTTCACCTTGGGAAGGAGACCCAGTTGAATAATATTTTGAATAATATTTTGAATAATATTTTGAATAATCCTCATATTAAAAATTCTGGATAAGACAATGAAGACAACAAGTGAGATGAAAGAAGTAATTTTTTAAGCATTTGACTCATGTGGAATAAAGCAATGTAAAAATTGTAAACATAATACACGGTAATGAAAGATTGTATTTTGTGGAAGAGTAGTTGTTGTAGATAAGTGGAGCGACTACATCAATTATATAGCACCCATTTCATGAGAATAAAGTATATAGGGTGAGTTCTTGCTTGGTAGTTGATGGTGAGGAGGTGGTAGGGTGTTGGAGTGTTTGTGGTAGTGGTGGTGAATAGTGCTAGTTGAGAGGGTGGTACTTTTATGTTGGATGTCATTGTAGGGGAGGTAGGGACAATAGTGCTGTTAATGGTGGTGATGATGGTAGGGGTGATAGCTGGTGGTATTGGCAGCGGTAATGGCTGGAGTGGCAATAGTGGTAGTAGTGTTATTTAAGGCGGAGGTTATGGTTGGGGAATGATAAAAGCTGATTAATCTTTAATAAATAAAATAAACTGTTGAAGGGAAAGTATAACGAATATATGTGTATATAATATATTGTGTATATATATATATATATGTGTATATATATATATATGTGTATATATATATATAGTGTATATATATATATATATTATATATATAATATATTATATATATATATTATATATATATATATATATATATATACTTTTGTAACCACGAACGAGTGTATTTAATCAGTAACACAGTGGAACTAGTGGAAGACTATAACCATATCGTTTTGGCCCGCCTCATCTTGAGCGAAAATCACATGACGCTCTAATCCAAAGGACCACTCAGTTCGACAAAAATCACGCACCCAGCAGGGCTAAGTGTTTTACTCTGATCTGAGGAAATACGGCTCCCACACCACCGTATATCCTCGGATCAGAGTAAAACACCTAGTCCTGCTAGATGCGTGGTTCTTGTAGGATTGAGTGGTCCTGTGGGTTAGTGTCATGTGATTTTCGCTCACCATGAGGCAGGCCAAAACGTAGTGGATTCGAGTCCTCGTCTAGTCGCAGTGTTGTTATTGAATAAATACTACTCGTTCGTGGTTACAATAATATACTGTTCGTGGAGGCTAGTACACCAAACGGAGAGTAGAATGAAATTAGCTCAGAGTCACCCACACCACCGTATGTTCTCGGATAATGGTAAAACACCTAGCTTCCTGGGTGCGTCATTTTTAAAATTTG
>NC_069463.1:28682345-28767345 GCF_026875155.1 Cherax quadricarinatus
TTGTGGTGTTTTTTTCTTCATTTTTTCGAAGTAACTGAGTGGTGTTCCATTTTCAATACGTTTAAATCGTTGGAGAGGAATTTTTAACGAGTGTCGATAGTGAGGGTTTTCGATTAAGTTTTCAGCATGTTTTATAAGGTCTGCAAGTTCAGTTCTACCAACAGCTTTAGTTCCACAAGCAGCTTCGGTATCTGCAACAAACTTGACTGTTTTTTGGATGAGGTGAGATTTGAGTTCAGCTGGCTCCATGTCTTGAGGATAATTGTCTGTGGTACAAAAATATATTCCATGCCAATCAAGAAAATCGTCATATTCAAATGGTTCAGTAAGTGTTGGGTCTTCGGATAGTAGTGTTGGTGCTGGTGAAGGTACATTTTCCACTTCAACTTCTTCTTCTTCTTCTTCTTCATCTTCTTCTTCTTCTTCTTCATCTTCAATGGACGAATGAGAGGATGTTTCTGGTGGAAAGGCTTCTGATTGGTCGGTTTCGTTGAGGAGTGGAGGCGATGGAGACTTCTCATTGGACGTTGTTGGAGTGACGTCACTAGTTGTTGATGGTGTTGGAGCTGCAGGCGTAGAGGTGTTGATCAAGTCCTTGGTGAATTTTAGTATTTCTTCCGAAGGTGGAGATGCTGGGAATATAAATGATGGCATATTATTTAGTGCAAATAACTCGTTGATGGTCGAGTTAAAAGATCCAGGTACAGCCATATTTTGCATGTGAGCGTATATGAGACAGTAGTGGATCTTGGTTACGTCACATGCTGGAGGAGTGATGATGGTGGAGGCTGGCTGAGTAGTAGCTTGAAGTAATTTCGTAGTATTAGCTTGGATCTTTGCAATTGCTGCATACGTTGGTGTGTTGCTAGTAGGTTTTTTCTTTGCTGCTTCTTGTGTTTTCTTCACAATATCCTTACGTGTAGGACATTTTGCTGCCAGTGTATGGTGGTCGTTGCTCTTACAGTTTAAACACGATGGTTGTGGTGGAGTAGCAATGGTGCAGGAACTGAAGGTGTGTCCCTCACTACCACATGTAGTGCAGAACTTCGTCTTGTCTTTTACTGGACATGCTTTGGTGGTGTGATGTAAGAATAACAGTTCCAGCAATTGTTGGATAGTACTGGGAGTATCTCTCTGCTTCGATGTAGTGGACTGATGAATTTAAGTAGTAAACAGCACGACCTTCCGTCAGAGGGCAGTAGGCACCAAATGTTAACGTCGGTGAAGGTGACCTGGGGGGGGGGGGGGGGGGGGGGGGGGGGGGAGCATGGACAGATGCATCGGGATTTTTGTGAAGCAGTCAATCAGTAGCCCAGTATTTTGCGTCTCGATGGATGGTACTTTGAGTTCTGCAGGGATTGAGACGTCAGAATCTTGTCTATTTTATTAAAATACAGATTTTCCTGGCCTTTGAGGGCAGAGATGACATAACAGTAAACCCTTGGAAAGCAGTAAGTGTAGTGGTGGAGGCATCTGTAGTGAGTAGCTCTCTGCTTCAGCATCATCTTGACACACAACAATGAATGAGGTGGTGGGGGGGGGGGGGGGTCAGAGACAAAATGGCGTTGAATTAACTTGCAGTGTTCCTTGAACAGCAGTTGGCAAGAGCAATCTTCGTTGAATACATCAACGTACCAACTTGTTTGGCTTGATCTTGACACGATTTGCGTACTCAATCGTGCATGAAGGTGAAGACGACAGCTGGAACCAGTGTATCCCTCCCCTCCCCCAACGGGGATCGCAGGGATATAGTATGGGAAGACTTCACCCAGCAACAAAGTGCAGAGGCCCAACTGTCCTGCCCGTGGGCAGGCCACCAGCTAACGCACCAGTCCAGAGCGGGATGAAGAATTCCTCTTCTCCTTGCCTGTTCCAATTGCCGAGTGTCGAGGTCGAACCTCCCAAACCAGGAGCAAGCAGGTCGACGTCTTGTTTGGCCAGTGCCAGAAGCCAGTCGAAGAGAAAGTCTGAACTACCTGGGGGTGGAAGGAACGCGTACTGTATTTAAGTTCCCGGTTCAAATGCTGAGTTCCAGTGAAGAAATGCAGCAGTTCTGATGATCACCGAGTGTGGTTATAGAGTCTAATAACTTGGGCAGCCCGGAAATGGAGAATTTAGGACAAGTTTGTGAGCAGACCTCTACAGTGTTCTTATGTGGGATAGCGATGCAAATTTTCTTGGCAAGTGGTTCGCAATGTTATAGAAGCCACTAATCTGGTATGAAGTGTCGGATATAAAAATAAGTGATGGATTCCAGGATTCTCTTCGGTATTTGATGTTGTCATCTGTGGCGATAAGTTTGAGTTCTGTAGTGTATCAAGTGGTTGTGTGAATTACGGTGCTTGTAACGCTAGTGCATTTCTCCTTGTGGTCCAGACCTGCTTGTCGTTATTGGTGTTCTGAAATACGTGTTTTGGAGGAGTCCCTTGATGATATCGTGCCCGGGACGTATAACTTGTTGCAAAGTTCAGAATACAAGGGATTATGTATACCCCTGCAGAGGATGGGAGTCTTTGTCCTGTCCCTACTAACTGTGATGTCCTGATGTCGTGGTTGTGGAGGAAAAACTGGAATGATGTATTTTGGCAAAGAGATGTTGGAAACATTCATGGCAATGGCTGTTGGCGTGGGCAATCGGGGAAACCTATGTATCTCTTCTCGGCAGTGGTCCGTTTCTCTGGTGGGTGGGTTTTTTTTTGGAGGGAGGGGGAAGAATGTTATGCCCGCCGTCTGCAGACTCTGTGAAGTGACAGGATAGACGGAGTTTAGAAACAAAATATTATGATTCAAATTATATAGTCTTGCATTCTTACCTCAAGGAAACTCGTTGCTGCAAGATCACAGAGTAGCAAACGCAGCACGGAAGCCAATAATTTAACAACTTTGGATGGTAGTGAGTGGGAAGTAGAATTGGAGAAGATCGTTTTGGTTGGTGGGGTTTTTTCGATAGACTTTTAAAACGAAGTTCGTGGTCAGCTTTGCAGAGACAGGACATCAAGGAAAGTAAGAGTGTGTCGACTTCTTCTTCAAGTGGTGAACTGATTTTGAAGGCTCGACCTGGTTCAGCTTGTTCTTGGAGAGCTTGAACGTTTGGAAAGCGTTTAGGATTTTATGAGGAGAAATGTCGTCGAACGATAACGGAAGCGCAGGTGAAACAGACGTAAGGAATAAATTGGTGGAGACACGTTCGGCTCCTTAGATGTTCCATGTATAGGTCGTCGCCAGGACTCGCAACTGAGTGGCGAACACCCGATGGGTAGTCCACAACTGCTGCATGAAAGAGTATTATGCGTGAAGAGAAAACATCGTAAAGCCAACACATAGTATTCAACAAACCAGGTCGATGAAATCACTGTCAGGAATGGGAAGATCAAGTGAAATCCGCGTCAATTTCCTGCGCAATAAGATCGAGATCGGCTTGTGGTAGGTATGTACTTTTGGTGAATAGGGAAGTCACCGTTAACGGGCTGGAAAGTTTCTGTTCCTGAATGTTGATAGTTGCGAAAGAGCATAGATTGAGAATATCACCCGAGTGTTTGAGATGATTCTGGAACTGATAGTAGCCCAAGATTGTTAGAGATGAGAGTTTAGCGAGAATTCCTGAAGCTGGTGGGGAGCCCTGTCCTATATCCGGAGGATATGGCTCACAGTTGTATAGCCAGGCTTGTAGGGATCTTTGGCAGCCGTACATTCTGGCAGTGTCTGGGGTTTGCTGGGTCCGGGTGGTGCAGAAGTTTCTTTCTTCCCTTGTTCTGTTCTGAGTCCTCAGAATGCGGCGAGTCCCTTTGCAGAAGAAAGTTTTAGTAAGGAGTATGTCCACACATGGTTATGTTGTGAGAGGTCTTTGGTAGGTATCTGGGTCATTAAGTAGATTGAGCATTTTGTGAGGTCCTGGTAATCGTGCATGTTTCATGATAACAAACACCACCTTCCTTTAGTCAAGCGGTGGTTGACCCTGATGGTCGTGATCTTTCTGCTAATACCTTTGAGTGCATTGATGTACCGATCGCGAGGTAATGACTGGGGAGGCTGCGTGTTGAGATGGCTGCTGAGTAAGGCATGCCTTGAAGACGAGAGCCCTTTTTGGAAGTCGAGTCATGATGTGTGCTGAGTTTTTGGAGATGAAATTGAGGGTCTTGTTTTGTGTTCAAAACTTCTGCACACCGTACCCAAGCAATCCCCAGACCTGCCAAGTATGTAACGGGCCTTGCCAAAGATCTCCCAGCCTGGTATCCCACTGAGGCCCGATATCCTCGGGACAATAGGCAGTGTCTCCCCACCAGCTCTCAGGAATTACACGGCAAACACCTCTCATAAAACTCTTGGCAATAATCAGTTCCCAGCACATCTCAAACACTCGTTGGACTCTTCTCAATCGCATTCGCAACATCAACATCGAGGAACAAGTAAACTTACCAGCCTTGACTCGAACTTCCCTTTCACCAATAACCTACTACACAAGTGCCACATCGATCTCATTGCCGCGAAGGACAAACTTTCTGACGATTCACTTGATCTTTCCCATTCCCATGCACAGAGGATTTCAATCGAGACCTTGTTTGAACTATGTGTTGGCTTTACGTGTTTCTCGTTTCGAGAAAATCACCCTCTTTCACGCAGTCGCGTATATTTGGACTACCCATGGAGTTCCGCCACTCAGTGCAGTCCAGGCGAACTATACATGGAACATCTAGAAGCCGAACGTTTTCTCTCCACCCTTAATTCCTACTTCTGTCACCTGGCGTCGCGTTACATGTTGACGACATCACCTCACAACTCCTAAACGCTCAATTGCAGGCTCTCCCAAGACAAGCTCAACCAGTCGAGCCTTCAATCCAATCACCTTGAAGAAGAAAGTCGAAAACACACTTCCTTTCCTTGATGATCCTGCCTCTGCCAAGCTGAACCACGAACTTCGTATTAAATCTCTCAAAACCCACCAACAAAAACGATCGATATCTCCCACTTCTACTCTCACCACGACAACAAAACCAAATCGGTGTGGGTGTAATTATAAGGCTTCTCTCCTGCGTGGCACTCAGCGAAATCTCAGGCAACGGAGTTCCTTCTGCAAGGAAAGAAGCACTATAACTATTGGGAACAAATATTTTACCTAAACTCCACTATCCTCGTACACTTCATCAGAGACTGCAGACGGCGGGCATTAAACATCTTTCACACATCCCAGAGAAGACACGCCGAGAAGAATACGATAGGTCTTCCCACCAACTCCATTGCCAAACACATTGTTTCCAACATCTTTGCCACAAACATCATTCCAAGTATCTTACCTCCCAACCCGACCATCAAGGAATCACCAGTAGTAACAGGACAAGCCTCCCAACCTCTGCAGGGGTATAACTATAATCCCTTTAATGACTGCAAGCAAGTTATACGGGAGGCGAAACATCAAGGGACCTCCAAACCACGTATTCGAACACCAATCGCCAGCAGGTCTGACGAGACACAAGGAATGCCTGCGTACAACACCGTAAATCACAGCAACCACTTGAAAAACTACAGAAACTCAAGACTTATCGCCACAGAAGACAACACTCAATCACACCGAAGAATCCTGGAATCATCACTTATATTTATTGAACGACAAACTTCAACCAGAATAGTGGCCTTCTTAATCAAGGGCGTGGCGTGTGAACCACTTACAAGAACTTCTTCATCGTGCTATCCCATAAAGAACACTGAGTAAGAAGCGGTACTGCTCACAAACTTGTTCCAATCTCCTTTCCGGCTGCCCAGAGGTGATTTAACTTCTTTAACCCCACTCGGTGCATCATCATAGCAGCATTCATCACTCTGACCTCAGCAATTCGTGAACCGGGAACTATAAATACTCCTCGTACCTACCCACCCCAGGTAGTTCCTGTTTGTGACTGAAAACAGCCCACTGTGTAGGCGAAACGTAGTCAATAAAGGATCACCATTATACTGCATTTGTGTTTATATTTCCCAGTGTCGGTATTTTAATACCATTTATTTCCATCGTGTCAAACACTGAGACAGTAGAGAAGTTGAGACTCCTTCACACAGAGAATACCTGGACCTTCTTCTAAAAGCTTACTCACTTTACGCAACAGACACAATTTTCTCTTCTCGTGATTGCAACCAAGAAATGGTCCTTCCAAAATCTACTCCTCCTCAAATTGCCAAACATCATAAACACCTTTCTCCGGCTAGATACAACAGCTCGAACCTACCTTGAAGAGTGTGCAATATGAACTTAAACAATTCTACAAAGAAGCTTTTCCTTCCTCCAAGCCAGAACACAGGCACAACACTCCCGTGCAACATGACAGACGCATCCCGCTCGAAAATCATTTCGCAGCAGAGTTACCGAACAGTCGACTGTTCAACAGAAGATCAGACTTGCTAGAACTACAAACACTTCTGCCGATAAAAGTAATTGGAAAAAGTTTAGGAAGAACCTGAAATTTATTCAAAATCTTTCAATCTCGTCCCTGTCAAACCACAGAAAACTGAAGCCCTTCAGCTTAGGCCTCAACTCTCGCAACAGGAATTACGAAAAACCAAACAATACCTCAATTTCATCGCCAAAAACCTACAGACACAAAGACTCCGACTTCCAAAAGGGCTATCTTCAGCATCATCTCAGCAAGGCCATCTCAACACGCAGCTCCCCAAGACATACCTCGACGTTTACATCAATGCACTCCAAGGTTTAGCAAGAAGACACACCATCAGGAGTCACCACCGCTGATAAAGGATGGTGGTGTTGTTATCAATGAACACTTGGACGATTACAGAACAAAAGTGCTCAATCTACTTCAGACCCCAGATACCTACAAACCTCATCACAACAACTAACCAAGGATGGACAGAACCTACTAAACTTTTTTCTTCACAGGACTCGCCGCATTCTGAAAGCTCATCAAGGGGTAAGAAATCTTCTGCCCTCCAGTACCCCAACCCCAGCTCTGCCAGAAAATGTACGGCCTGCCAAAGACTCACAAGCCTGGTAATCCCACTTGAGGCCCATATGCCATCGGTTGAATAAGGCAGTGACTCCCCACACTCACACTCCCAGGAAATTCTCCGCAAAAGCACCAATCACTAAACTCCTTTGCACTATCAGTCCAGAGCACAATCCAAACACTTCGTGTTGATCTTCCTCAAATCGGTGCATTCACAACATCAACATCACCGGAACAAGAAACTTCCCCAGCCTTGACGCGTGACTTTCCCTACTCACCAACAGTACCTACTACACAAGCCATCGATCTCTTGCGCAGGAAAATTGACGTCGTTCACACTGATCTTCCCATCAGAACACATCTTAAAGCAGTGATATTTTTCATCGACCTGTTGTATGTATAACCACATGTGTTTGGCTTTAACGTGTTTCTCTTTCGAAAATCACCCCTCTTTCAGCAGAGTTTTGGACTACCCATCGGGTTTCGCCACTCAGTGCAGGTCCCTGGCGAACCTATAATACATGGAACATCTAGAAGCCGAACGTTCTTCGTCCATCCATTATTCCTACGTCTTTCACCTGGCTCCGGTATGTTGACGACACATCTCCTCATAACTCCCTAAACTCCTTCAACTTCAAGCTCTCCAAGACAAGCTCAACCATGTCGACCTTCATCCAGTTCACACTTGAAGAAGAAGTCGACAACACTCTTCCGTTCCTTGATGTCCTGCTACTGCAAAGCTGACCACGAACTTCGTTTTAAAGTCTATCGAAAACCCACCAACCAAACGATCTCTCCACATCTACTCTCACCACGACACCAAAACCAAACGTGGTGTAATTCCCTAGGCTTCTTCCCTGTCGTGCACTCAGAATCTGCAGCAACGTGAGTCCTTGAGGAATAAATGCACTATAATTGAACAAATATTTGCTAAACTCAAATATCCTCGTCACAAATCATCAAGACTGCAGACGGCGGGCAATTAAAACATCTTCACACACACCAGTACACAATCACTGCCGAGAAGAGATACATAGTCCTTCCCACCAACTCCATTGCCAAACATGTTTCCAAACATCTTGCCAAAAACAAATCATTCCAAGTATCTACCTCCACAACCACGGACCATCAAGGTACGATCAACCAGTAGTATACAGGACAAGCCTCCATCCTCTGTAACAGGGGTAATACATAATCCCTTGTGATACTAGCAACAAGTTATACGTTGGGTCGAAACATCAAGGACCATCTCCAAACACGTATTTCAGAACACCAAATACGCAAGGCAGTTCTGACGACACAAGGAATGCCTGCGTACAACACCGTCATTCCATTCACACACCCACTAGATAAACTACAAGAAACTCAAGATACTTAATCGCCACAGAAGACCAACACTCAATACCGAAGAATCCCTGGAATCCAACACTTATTTATATCCGACAACTTCAACCAGAATAGTGCTTCTTAAACATAGCTGAACAACCACTTGCAAGAAACATCTCATCGCTAACCCACATAAAGAACACTGTAGAAGGAACTGCTCACAAAACTTGTCCAATTCACCTATCTTCTCGGCTTGCCAATTTTTAGACTCATAACCCCACTCGTGCATCATCAGAATGCATGCATTCTTCACCTGACCTCAGCACTACTGAACCGTACTATAAATACTTCGCGCTTCCTTTCCACCCCCAGTGTAGATCTGTTTGTGACTTGAAAAAGCCCATCTGTGTGGGCGGAAACTTAGTCAACTAAAGGATCTCACTTATACTGCTCTTGTGTGTTATATTTCCACAGATTACTTGGATTTATCTCAAGAGATCTATAAGTAACGAGAAGTCCAAAAGTTTATTTGCAGCTCATATACATCACTAGTGAGGCCTCATTTGATTATGCTGCTCATTTTGGATCCCCTTACTACAGGATGGACAAAGACTCATTAGAAAGAACATAACAGAGAAGAATGACTAAAATGAATTACTGTGTAAGGAACCTCCCGTAAGAAGATAGACACTAAGACCGGTTCTCAAAATCTCCCACTCTTCTGGAGAGGCGTAGAATGAAGGGGAGACTAGTCACATTGAATTGTATAAGTTGGACATGACGGCATAAACAAAGGATTACATTAATAAAGTACTGAGGTGTCGAACCAGGTAAGAACCAGGAATTAATGGATTTAAGTGTGGATAAATTTAGATTTAGAAAGTACATAGGTAAGAGTACTGGATTTCTAACAAGAGTTGATGATGCGTGGAACAGTCTTCCTAGTGGCGCTGATAATTAAGGGACCTTGGGCAGCTTTTAAGAAAGAGACTGGAACAAATATATGAGTGGGAGGGCTGGGATTTGATTGATGGTGCAAGAGGTACGGGAGTTATTTCTCTTTGATAGCTACTTAGGGAGATGCATCGTTTTGAGATAAGGACCTCCTCGTCTGGGCCAGTAGCGCCTTCTGCAGTGATCCTACAATTCTTCATGTTCTTATGATTCTTCCTGATAAAAACCAAAAGAAAATAATTATTAAAAATAGAGCGCATTTCTCAATTCTCTCCTCTGTCTAGTGAGATGCCCAGAGTTATTTTTTAAGGACCTATCATATCTCTAAATGTTGTTCATACACCGTAGAAAAAGCTTTTGGGTTAGTATTTGAACTCCCTAGCAACTTTTAATTTTGTAGTCCCGTTTAGCTTTTCTTATCCTCTTTTTTAACGTCCCTGTAAATGTCAAATACTGATTTCATAAGATGACCCTCACCTCATCTCTGAATACTTATAAATTAGCCTACTTTCTGTTCTAAAATATATATGATCCTATTATTCATCCATTTTTGGGTCATTCTATCGACATCTAAAATCTTTTATGTTGATAAATGTTCATTGGGAAGGCATGTATTGTGTAAGAAAGGCTGTACATCACTGATAGGACTCCGTTTCGTCACCACCAGGAGCCCACAGAGATGTTTAGGTTGTTCTCTAAGCCATTGTAATCTGCTATGTGGAAATCTGGGACCATTACTGAATTATCCCTGCTATCATACTTCCATTCAGTGCTAAAAGTAATTGATTAGTGATCACTTTGTGCCGATTCCTCTGTATTTTTTTATATTACAAGGGTTTCCTTTTCAGCCAGAACCAAAAAGGGCAAAGCAGGTTATTTCCCCCAATGTAGGTTCTGTCACAAAATGCTTCAAAAAACAATCCTGAACTACTTCTAAGAAGTCGTTAGATTCTAAATTCCCAGTTAAGAAATTCTAATCAATATGACTCAAGTTAAATTCCCTTAGAATTACTACATTATCTTGCCTTGTGGCCTTAACGATTTCCTTCCAGTCTCCCTTGGTCCACATCTAAGTTTGGGAGACGGTATATCACTCCTAGAATCAATTTTCATGCCACTCTGAAAATTTTATCAGACAGACTCTGTATGTGTTACTTCAGACATAATACCAGTTTTTTTTATGCACAGTTCAAGCGATCTTCGACATAAGCGCCACCCCACTCTCCTTCCCTATACTTCCATTAACTTGGAAAATTTAAAACCCTCATTGACATTCCGCGGTATGTCCCGACTTTTTATTAAACAATATCTCTGTTACGGAAAATACATCAATATTACCTGCACTAACAACTAATCTCAACTCGTCCATCTTATCCTAGCACTAGATTTGCTAAATATATAAAGGCCCCCCTTTCCCTTTACCCTTCCTGCTGATTTCTGTTTTTCAGCTAAACCTATTACTGTCCTTGTCACCTAGTGCCACTGGCTTTTCAATATCCACCTCATTCTGCTTATTACTAGTTTCTCTGCAACTCATAATATTACTACACTTGGACTTCATTATTTTCCCGCCAAAACCAATATCGCTAACTATTCCTAGTTTTAAGCCCTAACAGCTCCCCCCACTGCAGTTACCAGTGCCCCCACCCCAGAACTAAATAAGTGAACCCCATGAAAACACACCCTCTGCCTCCTATTCCTATCCCTAAGACAAAATGCCCTATCCATAAACTTAATCTGACTGTCCCCAACTGAAACAATGTTCTTACCTCGACTGGCGGTGTGCATGACGTTCTCAATGGTCTTAGTTGGGATGTCTTCACTGGCTGTCTTCACTGTGTTAACAATTGTCTTTGTTGGAGGATCATGGGTGGTCGATTCACATTTGTCTTCCATGTTGTTCTTCATTGTGACGATCCCAGTAAACGAGTCGCATTCTTCTTGTAGCACAGAAAAAGAGTTCGAAGTTACCACAGCAGCCTCTTTCTTCTTCGTCGTTTCTTCCTCTCCATTCGTCTTTTTGATAATCAACTTCGTTCCATGTTGTCCGGCCACTACCCAGGTTCCCTTCTTGACCTGGGGACTCACAACAGGAGGACTACTACGAATCCTCTTGTTTTCCTTCGTCAATCACTGTATCTCGAGCTTAGCTACCCCCAATTCCTCTAAGCTACTGGTAAAGTTACTTAGTGGAGGGCATCCTCAATGAACTAAGTACAGACCTCACAAGACAAACAATAGTAGTTTTGACAACCCTACTCCAAATAATTTTTTATTCAAGACAGGTATACAATACCGACAAGATGAAAGTTAAGACACTTGTGCAACATCTGGTTATCTTTATTGTAGACGTTTCGCCATCCAGTGGCTTTATCAATACAGATTCTTGGACATAATTAGAAAACTGAAGAACTATATACAAAAGATGAGGTAATCAGTCCCTCAGCCTTGGAGGTGGTGTTTACAGCACCGTGGTTGTAGAGATTCTGAAGCACAGGTAAGGAGACTGGCGCTTATATACGCGTCAGTGAGTAGGGACGTATAGTAGACGAGGACATAGTCACTGGTAGGCGGGATTCCCCAGTGGAAGTAGGTCCTCCCCAAATTGATGGGTTAATTGTAGAAGCCGTGAAGGTCATGTAGATGTCCTCTGAACCAAGATTCCATGATGTTGCAGTGCCTGACAAGTTGTGCGAAACGTCTACAATAAAGATAACCAGATGTTGCACAAGTGTCTTATCTTTCATCTTGTCGGTATTGTATACCTGTCTTGCACAACTTGTCAGGCACTGCAACATCATGGAATCTTGGTTCAGAGGACATCTACATGACCTTCACGGCTTCTACAATTAACCAATCAATTTGGGAAGGACCTACTTCCACTGGGGAATCCCGCCTACCAGTGACTATGTCCTCGTCTGCTACACGTCCCTATTCACTGACGCCTATATAAGCGCCAGTCTCCTTACCTGTGCTTCAGAATCTCTACAACCACGGTGCTGTAAACACCACCTCCAAGGCTGAGGGACTGATTACCTCATCTTTTGTATATAGTTCTTCTGTTTTCTAATTATGTCCAAGAATCTGTATTGATAAAGCCACTGGATGGCGAAACGTCTACAATAAAGACAGCCAGATGTTGCACATGTGTCTTAACTTTCAAATAATTTTTTAGTGGCTGGAACGAAAAAAAGAAAAAATGGAAGGAAATAAAAAATAGTCCTCCACCTTGGAGTTTGTTAGACTGGAGTTGGTTTAGTTTGCGACGATTTCATGCCGTAGGTAAACGTGCGATTTTCTAATTACAGTCTCGCGAATGCGAATTTGTGTATGCAATAATTGCAAATCATTCTGACCAATAACAGAAAAATTTGTGTTGATTATGCATTATATTTTGAAATAATAACACATTTAGTGGATACACATTAAGTGGTGCAAAATATTAATTTGGTTTAGGAAAAAATGATAAATAATGTCTTGAAACTATAAAAAACTTTAAGGAATTAGGCTTAATTTAAATGAGTTCTGCTAATTACCAGTTTTAAATTTAGCACGATATAATCAAATATGAATAATAAAAATATATATTATATGATAATAATATATATAGATAATATATTATGAAAGATTAATATTTAATATAGTATAAATATAATAATATACATTTATAATATATATAACACATATATAATATATATAATATATATATATATATATATATAATATTATATATATATATATATATATATATATATATATAGTATATATATATATAATATATATATATATATATATATATATATATATATATATATATATATAATATATATATATATATATATATATATATAAATATATATATATATATATAATATATATATATATATGTCGTGTCGAAGAGGTAAAATTGGTCAATTAACAAGAACTCATTTAAAATTTAGTTTACTAAAATTTTCTCTTATACGTTTAAACATAATTTTTTTCATTTATGTTAATATAAGAATTAATAATTTTGTACCAAAAGAACCTTAGAAAGCTTACCTAACCTTATTATAACAAACGCAATTTAATTTACCCTAATCCAACTAAATATATTTTAGATAAGTTTACAATAAATTAGACATGTGCAACTCTTGGGTATACTTTATTGAGGAAACGTTTTGCCACACAGTGGCTTCATCAGTCCATACAAAGGAGAATCGTGAAGAACAGGAGAAGAATGAGGTAATCAGTCCCTCAACCTTGAGTCGATGTGGTCAGTCTATCAATCTTGAGAGTTACACTTGCGTCTAATTTATCAACGTATCGGTTCTCTGAACCATTCATCTACAAGTTTACAGTAATTTAATAATAAACAAACAATGATGTATATTTTTTTCGTTAGGTTCAGAATGATTTTTGCGAAATTATTGCATACACAAATTTTCCCTTGCCTTATTCAGCAAGAAGAGCGTAACTATTTAAGCCAAAATCGCAAGTTTTACCTATTCTGTAAGGCATATATAAGTCGTATCGAGTTTAACCTATTCGGCCAGAGCGTTATCTGCTAATAAGCAGACTGAAAATTTGTTTATGCTGAAAATTTGCGAAAAATCAATCTGAACATAACGAAAAAAATATTTGTCATTTATAATAATTAATATTAGATAAATTTAAATTAATCCATGGAATGTATAGTCGAAGAATTTAGTTAAAAAATTAGGTTAGGCTCAGTTAGGCGAGTTGATGTTTGTAACTTCGGTTTAGCCCAAAAATAAAACTTCTTAATACCTCTCAATGAGAAAAATATATCTATAGATCTGTAAAAATAAATTTTCGAGAATTCCAGTTTTTAAAAGGGAGTTCGGCCTATTCGGCAATTTCGGTTTATTAAGCACAAGAGCATTGTCTTTTTATAAGGACATCAAATATCCCCGCCCCTCCTTCACAGTGTGTGAGCTGTACTTTTTATCCCCTGTACTCAAGTTCGGCTAACCAGTTTCCCTGAGTCCCTTCATAAATATTACTTTTCTCGAACTCCAACAGCACGTCAAGTCATAAAAGCCGCTTGCATTCACTCCTTTCTAATATGCTCAGATACGCTTGCTGGATGTCCACGCACTTCACACATTAAACTTCCTTTACCCTCTCTATTCCTTCTAACATTTCCTAGGACGACTTCTACCCCGCCTTCCCCCCACTACAGTTTTATACTCCCTCCATGTCATCATATTTTGCTCCATCTTCTTTGAAAGTCTGAACCTCAAAACCCCTGTTCAGCCCTCTGATTAATACTTTTAGAAATCTCTCACCTCCTAATCTCCAAGCTACTGGTTCTCTGCATAATATTCACACCACATTGCCCTCAGTCACGACTTTCCCACTGCCTCCAACCCATGCTTCACACTTATATAAGAGCGTTGGCATGACAATACTCTCATACATTTCTTTTCTTTTGGCTCCATGTATGACGTTCTTTTTCTCCACAGGTACCTCAATGTACCACTCATATTTTTTTTACCCTCATCAGTTCCATGGTTTACCTGTTCTATCATATACCCATCCACTGTAAGTCCACTCCCCAATATGTCAACATATTCACTTCCTTCATACTCCCTCCCTATCTGATATCCAGCCTATCATTGCTTAAACTTTTTATTACTCTCATAATTTTGCTGTTTCCTCCTTTCAGTTGAAATCTTCTTTCACATACCCTCCAAGATTCGTTCACCAACCTTTTCAGCTTCTCTTGAGAATCACCCAAAAGCACAGTGTCATCAGCAAAAGCTGATGGCAACTTTAACAACTCCCACCAGTTCCATACCTCTCCCCAACACCCCCTGCATTTATTTCTTATACAACCCCATCTATAAATATATTAAACCATGCTGACATCATGCATCCCTGTCTAAGGCCTACTGTTAGTGGAAAATATTCTCCGTCCTAACTTAATTAAATACTCTAACCTGAGCCTAACGATTCCCGTACAAACTCTTAACTGCTCTCAGCCCCCTCACACCTATTCCATACACTTACAAAGTATGCCACATTGCTTCCGTATTCACACTATCATATACTTTTCCAAATCCGTAATGCAATGAAAATTTCTTCATGATTATATACTTAAACGCTTTAATGCAAACGCTTGGTCTTCACATCCTCTACTGTGACATGCTAAGAGTATGTTACGTTTTATTCGGTGTATGTCACACTCCCATTTAGTCCAACGAACCAGGTGCTAAGAGTTTGACGATCAATAGGGTACCCGTCGTTACATCAGTACCTTGGTTCATTGGCCAATCACAGGCAAGTCCGCCAAAGCTGAAGGAATGTGGTACACTTGTGGTAAGCATTGACAGACTTGCCTGAACGGCTGTTTGATACGGTGCACTCTCTCTAGCTTCTGCTTTTGTTTCCGTGTGGTACACTTACTATTCAACCTCTGTACATAGTGTACATACTTGTTTATATCTGGCAAATTATATCTGGTGAAGGAAATACAAGCTATATACTATTG
The DNA here is from genome assembly GCF_026875155.1 of Cherax quadricarinatus. NCBI lineage: Eukaryota > Metazoa > Arthropoda > Malacostraca > Decapoda > Parastacidae > Cherax > Cherax quadricarinatus. The sequence goes on from NC_069463.1 coordinate 28,698,072, forward strand.
CTTAGTTTGTTCCACTTTGAAACCCTATATGATTAGACCATACTATACCTGTGTTCATAATGTCTACCCTTCTTATTGTTCATTTGCGATGCTGCTCTCCGTCCTACTCTTAATTCTTTCAATAACAGCTCAACCATACAACTTACCAGGTATTCTCAACAAGCTTTTTTCCCTGTAAGTCTTACGCTCTCTTTTATCCCGTTTGCCTTTATACAAACGTACTATGCATGCTCTCTGCCAGTTCCTAGGTACCTTACCTGTTTTGATACATTTGTTAAATAAAAGCACCAATCATTCCAAAACTGTATCCCCACCTGCCTTTAAAATTTCTGTCTTGACCTATGAATCCCAGTTGCTTACCCCCTTTTCATTTTAAATACAGACTCTTGCACCTTTTCCATACTCACTATACCTCCCTGGCCAATGCATGGAATCACAGCTTCCCTCTTATTCATCAACATTTAACAATTCCTCAAATTATTCCCTCCATATTGCCGATACCTCTGACTCCCCATCTTATAACTCTCCTCTTCTGGTCTTATGTGTCAAATCCATTAATTCCATAGGCCCTCTCAACTTATTTATCTCTCTAAAACTTTTTCTTATTTTCAACAAAATTTGTTGACACCTCATCCACTCTCTCATTTGCTTTCTTTTTACATTTCCTTACTCCTCTCTTAACCACTCTTTTTCTCTCCATATGCTCTTTCTTACATCTTTCCTGCTTTGCAAAACCTCTCATATATTAACTATTTCCTCTCTTATCACTCTCTTTACCTCATCATTCCAACAATCACTTCTCTTCCCTCCCGCACCCACCCTCCTATATCTACAAATTTCACACTAACATTCTAATACTACATTTTTAAATCTACCCCATACCTCCTCTACCTCCTCATTGCCTATTCTCTCATTAACCCATCTTTCTACCAATTGTTACTGTAAGGTGTTGGGAGCAGTGAGAAGATTAAATACTGTTTATGTTCATTCATTTATAGCTGTGTTGTTGTTGAGCCGGGCCATGGAGAGTACACTTGTTACTGTTACTCTGGCTTTTATTAAGCTACAACCATAACAGTGGTGACGAGTATGGGATCATGGGAGCCACTGTGTGCGGAAGTAGTGAAGTACTAGCAGCCCAGAATGGTGCAGCAGAGTGGTGATGATTGTACTACTACAACAGTAGCAACAGGCGCCCGCTACCAGGGCCAGGCACATCGCGGAGCCGGATCTGGTATGACAGGGCGACCCGTGGGGAGCCCCCGCCGAGCATGCGGAGGCTAGACAGGAAGTTGCAGGTTGGGGTCCACCGGCTGCGACTTGGCTACCCTACTGCCAGAAGACTCATTGACCGCGTGCGAGAGGAGCGCTGCTGCCATTGCAACCAGATGGTCCCAGGTCCACTAGTGCACTACCTCCTCGACTGTCCAGCGACGGTGCCACTCCGACGAAGGCACTTCCCAATGGCGCCTGGGGACCCGAACCGAGAAGACACCGCAGCCCGGCTGGTGTACCTCGCCACCCAAGACCTGGGAACTCTCATCCCCATCCTGGCTGCCCACCCACCACCTCGATGACCCATACCCCCGGCCGGGATTGAACCCGCGGTCATAGAGTCTCAATTTGCAATCGTGTCATTACGATTTCTTAAGTCACCTCGATGACGCCGCCACATACAACTACGAGTCGCCACTACGCTCCATCTATCACCTCTCCTACTCTTCCTTCTTTCACTCCCCTACCTCCTCTCCCCCCCCCCCGCTTAAAAAAAAAAAAAAAAAAAAAAAAAAAAAAAAATCCAATGGAGCCTGTACCGCTTTCTAGGTAAAAGTCTGAATCACCTAGAACCAATGCCACACTACCAACATTTGACGGAGCTACAAGTGCCTGAAGACCCTTGACCTTGCGATGCCTGCCGACGAGAAAGAAAGAAGACACTCCCCACTTGGGGAGTCAGTGCAAGATAGAAGAAGAAGTTACCCTCCAACCGGAGGGCCCAAGAGAGAAGATAGAAGAATGAAGAAGACGATCGACACCCCCGCCCCGGGGGCCACCGCCGGGTCACCATCTGGAGAAGACCCGGGCCGGAAGTACCGGCAAATCTTTAATGAATGAATGAATGAATAAGTAGCAACAGCGCGGGTAAACATGGTGGTGGCATCACAGGGAAGGTTGGAACCTTTCAACCCACTAAAGATCTCTTTGGAGCTCTGGCTAAGTTTGTTGAAAGCCAATTTCGCTCATTTGGGAATTAAAGATCAAGATAACAAGGGGAACTTCTTGCCTGTGTCCCTGGGATCAGAAACTTACAGTGTTTTAGGTAATGTGTGTGCACCAGACTTATCACATATAAAGAGTTTATATGCCGTAGAGGATAAAGTGTTTTCCATGAAGGCAGAACAATATGAGTTATCATTAACAATAAAACGGTGTCTTTTGAATTTGTCGGTGGGGCTTCCATCTCGACATTATCCTAAGACTGGGTAGAGGCAGTAAAAGGGCACATTGAACCATGTTCGAGGAAGGTAACTGCATATGGTAATTGGAAAATAAACCTTTTGAGAAAGGTTGCTTTGCCGGTAAGCTATAATAATTTAGAGGTATCACAAGTGCTTTATGTAGTGAAGTCACATAATAGCAACTTGTGTGGTAACAATCTCATGAAAACGGTAGGAATTTACTTTACTGATTTAGATGACTACCAAAATTAACAAATTAGACGTGCTGAAGAAATGTTATATAATTTTAGAATAGATTCTAGTAAAGCTATCTATGCTGTCCCTAAGTTCGCGAAAGCGAGGACAGTACCATTCTTTCACAAAGAAACGATTGAGGAAGAATTAGAAAAATTAGCAAAGAAAGGCTTCATTGATTTATAGGCCCCCAAACCTTGATAGGGAGTGCCGTAAGCTGCTATGGGGCGAAATTCATAACGCATCTAGATATGAAAATGTTGTGTTAATGGGAGATTTTAACATTAGCCGAATTGATTGGAACAATGTGACAAGAAATCTCGAGTCTAGTGACTTTCTTGATACGGTTCAGGATTGTTTTTTCAAACAGTTTGTGATAGAACCAACTTGAGGAAACAATTTTCTTGACTTGGTTCTTGCCAACAAAGAATCACTAGTTAATAATCTTCAGGTTAATGATGAGCTTGTGGAAAGTGATCACAAATCACTTAGTTTCAATCTATCATGGAATTACCCAGATAACCGCAATCAAGTCGCTGTCCCAGATTTCCGCTAGGCCGATTTCATGGGTATTAAAAATTATCTGGGTCAGCTAAATTGATATGACCTGACTATATGTCAGGTATGTATACTTGGTTCCCAATATGATGTATTTCTGAGCATAGTGCTGGCTGCCCAGACGACTTTTCTCCCGAGTAGGGAAATTAGATCTAACAAAAATTATCCTAAACGGATAAACAATAAATTAAAACATCTCACTGGTCAAAAGAGAGGTATGTATAGGCGTATCAATAGAGGGGATGAGCAGTTAAGAAATCAATATATTCAATTAAAGAGAGAAATAAAAAAAAAAAGGAATAAGAAAAGCAAAAAGGGATTATTAGGCTAAAGTCAAAAGGGATTCAAAGACTAACCCAAAAGGGTTCTGTCAGGTATACAGAAGTAAGATTAAGGACAAGATAGGCCCACTTAAGAGTAACTCTGGTCAGATCATTGACAGTGATAAGGAAACGTGAGAACTTTTCAATACCTACTTCCTCTCAGTTTTTACTCAGGAAGATACTAGCGAAATTCCACAAATAATAAATTATATAGAACAGGACGACAATAATCTCTGCACGATTAGGTTAACTAGTGACATGGTCCTCAGACAAATAGAGAAATTAAAACCTAACAAATCCCCAGGCCCTGATGAATTGTTTGCAAGGGTGTTAAAGGAATGTAAAGAGGAACTTAGTAAACATTTGGCTGATCTTTTCAATCACTACAAACTGATATAGTGCCAGACAAGTGGAAAATGGCAAATGTAATACCTATTTACAAGGCAGGTGACAGGTCCTTACCTTCGAACTATAGACCAATAAGTCTTACCTCCAAAGTTGGTAAATTTATGGAATCAATAATTACCGAAGGAATCAGTAGCCATCTTGAAAGGCATAAATTGATTAATGAATCTCATCACGGTTTTATAGAGGGGCGTTCCTGTCTTACGAATTCACTTTCTTCACTAAGGTATTTGAGGAGATAGATCATGGTAATGAATAGATATTGTGTATATGGACAATATCATATTCATGACCACATCGGAGGCTGTTGAGAAACCTTAAGGCACACAAACGAACGAGATAGAAAGGGATAGAACCGTCACGTTCTATCCCCGTCCGTGGGATGGTTTGTTTGCAATCATGTCATTACGATTTCGTGAGTCAAGTTAAGGCACACAGAATAGGAGGAGAAATTTTTTTCCTGGGTAGAGGCATGGTTGACAAATAGGCAGCAGAGAGTTTGCATAAATGCTGAGAAATCAGAATGGGGGCACGTCACAAGCAGTGTTCCACAGGGGTCAGTGTTGGGCCCCTTGTTGTTCACAATCTACATAAAGAACATAGATGAGGGAATAAATAGCGACATAAGCAAATTTGCTGATGACACCAAAATAGGCCGTCCAATTCATTCTAATGAAGACATTAGATCACTCCAGGATGATATGAATAGACTGATGCAGTGGTTAGAGAAGTGGCAGATGCAGTTCAATATAGACAAATGTAAAGTTCTAAATGTTGGACAGGAAAATAACCATGCTACATATAAACCATAAACGTAGATCTTAATATTACGGATTGCGAAAAGGATTTAGGAGTTCTGGTTAGCAGTAATCTGAAACCAAGACAACAGTGCATACGTGTTCACAATAAAGTAAACATAAGAATAAATAATAGAAGGCCTCAGGTTTTTCTTCAAATCTATATATCTTAGGTTAGGCCTCATTTAGATTATGCTGCTCGGTTCTGGTCACCGTATTACAGAATGAATATAATTGCTCTGGAAAACGTACAAAGGAGGATGACAGAGTTGATCCCATGTATCAGAAATCTTCTCTATGAGGATAGACTGAGTGCCCTGAATCTACACTCTTAGGGGGGATATGATTGAGGTGTATAAATGGAAAACAGGAATTAATAAATATCTAACAGACAGGACTCGCATCAATTATTTTCAACTGGAAAATTTCAGATTCAGGAAGGATACAGGAAAGCACTGGTTTGGTAATAGAGTTGTGGATGAGTGGAACAAACTTCTGTGTACTGTCACTGAAGCTAAGACGTTGTGTAGCTTTAAAAATAGGTAGGATAAATACATGAGTTGGTGTGGGTGAGTGTGAGTTGGACCTGACTAGCTTGTGCTACAAGGTCGGATGCCATGCTCCTCCCTTAAGTGACGTGTCTGACCTGACTAGGTCAAGGCATTGGCTTAAGCCAGCGGGATAATTGGACCTGCCTCGCATAGACCAGTACGCTTGCTGCAATGTTCCTTCTTTCATATGTTCTTATATCATATAGCGAATGTTCTGTACCTATTGTACCAGTATTAAAGGCTGACTAAGTCTATGAGAATAGGTGGGGATTTTAAATGTGTAAATTAACAAATTTATTGCGAAAGATATCGTGTACCCAGGATTGAGGAATTATTGTTTGTTGTGGGTAAAGGCAAAATATTTGCAAAATTAGATTTAAAGAATGATTATTTACAGATACCTGTAGATGAGAGGAGCCAACAACTTTTAGTATTTAATACCCACATGGGACTTTTTAAATATAAGAGACTACCATTTGGAATTTCCTCATCTCCCGGTATTTTCCAAATATTTATTTCCCAATTGTTTGTTAAATTGGAAAGTGTAGCATCCTATTTAGATATAATATGTGGTGTCACAGAAGCTGAGCATGATGCTAGACTCAGGCAGGTGTTGAATATTTTACTGAATAAGAATAAGTCAGTGTTGAAAACCAGATCTATTGAATACTGGGGTATGAAATTTCAAAGAAAGTTGAGGCTCTTGTGAATTTACCATTACCGAAGTCCATAGGAGAAGTTCAGTTCGTTGTGGGGATGGTGACGTATTGTAAATTCATTAAAAACTTTTCCTAAATTTTGGCACCATTGTATGATTTATTAAAAGGGGGGGGGGCTACATTTGAGTGGTCTTCAGTGGAAGAGGCTGTTCAAAGGATTAAAAACAATTAGAGTGCTCAGCTTTGCTAATTTTACAGGCGAGCATTCATTAATAGAGGTTGATGCTTCCTCTGTAGGTGTTGGATGTGTGTTAATCCAGGAAGTAAATGGTCAGGAAAAACCTGTATATTCTGCATGTAAGAAACTTTCTCCAGCAGAACAAAATTATTCTCAACTTGATAAAGTAGGTCTAGCTTTAGTGTTTGCTGTTAAGAAATTCAGTTATTTCTTGCTAGGGAGAAGTTTGTTGCTCGCACAGATCATTAACTATTGCTAGGTTTGTTTGGAAAATGAAAACATATTCCAGAATTTAGCTTTGGGCTCAGTTATTAGCTCAGTATGATTATGAATTGTTATTCAACGCTGGCAAGGAAAATGTTATTGAAGATACGTTAAGTATCTTCAATAGGTTAAGTATCTTCAATAGGTAATCTACCTATTGAAGATCATAGTTCAGAGTCAGGTACGCCTTCGGAATATGTAAGATTAGTTGAGTCTCTGGATTTACAAAATATCTCATATGACAAAATCAAAGAGGACACTGGGATAGGTTACAATTCCGTCAAATCAGATCTGACTATTTATGATAATGTATTATTGTACAGGAATAGAGTGATAGTGCTTATAGAATTAAGATGTAAGGTATTAAAGCATTTAGATATGGGTCATTATGGTATCAGTGCTTTGAAAGCAGAAGCAAGGAAGTGGGTCTGGTAGTCAAAGATGGACCAAGGTATTGCAGAAGTGACAAAGAATTGTCCGATTTGCTTCAAGAATTTTAAGCCAATTTCATCTCCTGTCCTATCTTGGCCCAGCACTGGGAAACCATAGTCTAGAGTGCATATTGAATATGTACGCCCAGTTGAGGGCAATTATTTTTTAGTAATCGTAGATTCCTTTTCAAATTCATAGTTGTGCAAGTAACTTGTTCCATGACATCCACAGTTACTATCAAGTTACTGAGGAAATCTTTTCGTAGTTTTGGGTTACCGGACAGTTGTCAGATAATGCTGCATACTTTGTATCACAAGAGCTGGAAGCCTTATTTACTAAGAATAGTATTGAACACGTTACTCCAGCCCCATACCATCCATCATCAAATGGTCTGGCAGAGATGACAGTAAAGACGTTGAAGGAAGGATTACAAAAATTTATAAAAGGATCTCTTAATACCAGATTATGTAGGTTCTTATATAACCAAAGGAAAACTGTTCATTCTTCCACTAGTAAGACACCAGAAGAAATGATGTTTAATAGGAATTTTAAAGTCCCAGTAGCGGCTGTCAAACATCAAATTTGGGGAGACAAGTCATGCTTAACATGCCTGCTGGTGAACTTCAGGGTGATGCGAAGAAATTTCAAGTTAATGATGCTGTGCATGCCAAAAAATTTGGGAAAGGTCACCCTTGGGTAAAAGGGAAGAGTGTGGGCGTATTAGGGGTTAGAAATTACAAAGTGTTAATTAGAGGTTTTCGTAATATGATATGGAAAAAGCATATAGATCAGCTCATACCAAGGTTTAGGAGTGGAGAGGAACCACTGATTCCAACAGTATCAGAAGCTGTAAGCAGTGGTTTAGAGGTACTGCCCACAATAGATAATAGTGGTAATAAACTTAAGGATCAGGTTAGTGTGCAGGAAGAACCTCTTGGGAGGTTTGATAAGGAAAACAGCAGCGTGATAGACAATGCAAACCTTCCATCTCTCCGGCGCTTCAGAAGAGTAGTCAAACCTTCAGATAGGTTGGATTTATAAGTAGTTTGTTGTGATCATATAAGGTAATTTAGAAAAGGAGGAATGTAAGGTGTTGAGAGCAGTGAGAGGATTAAATACTGTTTGTTATGTTCATTAATTTATAGATGTGTTGTTGTTGTTCAGCCGGGCCGTGGAGAGTACAATTGTTAATGTTTACTGTGGCTTTCATTAAACCATAATAGTTACTTATATCTTTCCCTAACTGCCTCCTTATTTAGTTTATCAACCTTCACCTCTCTTTACCTGTAGCTCGATTGCTAGCGCACTCAGCTCACACGTAAGACCGCGGTTTGATCCCCGGTACGGGTAGAAACATTAGGATTTGTTTCCTTAAGACACCTGCTGTCCCTGTTCGCCTATAAATAAATTACGTGCCTGGGTGTTAGTCGACTGGTGTGGGTCACATCCTGTGAATAAAATTTACTTAATTTAACCAAAATTCTCTGCATAACAAGGTATACACCTTGGCGTGTATACCTTATACATGTACTTGTATATAAGAACATATTATTATTATAATCAAAAAGAAGCGCTAAGCCACAAGGGCTATATAAGAACATAAGCACATAAGAACGGAGGAACACTGAAGAAGGCCTACTGGCCTATGCAAGTCCTTATCAAAATGACCTCTAACCAAAGCTACCCAAGAATTTACTCCCATACGAATCAAACTCAGCCCTTCCCACTCATATATTTGTCCAATCTCTTTTTAAAGCTGCACAGAGTCCTAGCCTCGATCACCCTACTGGGAAGATTGTTCAACACATCCACAACTCTGTTAGAAAACCAGTACTTACCTATGTCCTTTCTAAATCTAAATTTATCCAACTTAAATCCATTATTCCTGGTTCTTACCTGGTTCGACACCTTCAGTACTTTATTAATATCTCCTTTGTTTGTACCCGTCATCCACTTATACACTTCAATGATATCTCCCCTTATTCTACGTCTCTCCAGAGACGTAGAATATGTATGTTCTTCAATGAGTATATATCCATCCTGTAGTAAGGAGACCAAAACTGAGAAGCATAATCTAAATGAGGCCTCACTAGTGATGTACAGAGCTTTAAAATAACTTTTGGACTTCTGTTACTTACACTTCTTGAGATAAATCCAAGTAATCCGTTAGCCTTGTTGCGCACACTTAGGCACTGCTGTCTTGGCTTTAGATTTCTGCTTACCATGACTCCCAAGTCTTTTTCACATTCTGTATGATCAAGCTCCACTTCACCTAGATTATAGCTTCGAGGGTTATTTTCATTACCAAGGACTAGTACCTTACACTTATCGACATTGAACTTCATCTGCCATTTTTCAGACCATGACATTAATTTGTCCAAATCCTCATGGAGTTCATTGCTATCCTCCTCAGAATGAATCATACGGCCTATCTTTGTATCATCAGCAAATATGCTCATGTCACTCGTAGCCCCTTCATCAAGGTCATTAATGTAAATTATGAACAAGAGAGGGCCTAAAACTGATCCTTATGGAACGCCACTTGTGACTAATCCCCATTCAGATTTGACCCCATTAATGGAAACTCTCTGCTTTCTACTGGTAAGCCATGCCTCTATCCATGCTAGAACTTTACCTCCTATACCATGAGCTGCCACTTTTCTTAAGAGTCTCTTGTGAGGTACTCTATCGAAGGCTTTACTAAAATCCAGATAAACAATATCATATTCTTTATCACTGTCAACTGCCTCAAATGTTCTATTGAAGAACGTCAGTAAATTTGTCAGGCAGGAACGACCTCTTGTGAATCCATGCTGAGATTCATTAATCAAATTATGCTCTTCAAGGTGACATCTAATAATGTCAGCTATAATTGATTCTAATAACTTACCCACTTATTGGGAGGTAATTTGAAAGAACGGACTTATCCCCTATTTTGAATATAGGAACCACATTAGCCATCCTCCACAACTTTGGCACATTACTAGTAGGGATGGATGCATTGAACACACTCGTTAATGGCTGACTAAGTTCCAACTTGCATTCCTTAAGTGCCATGGAAAACAACTCGTCGGGCCCCGAGGACTTATTTTGCTTCAGTTTGTCTATCTGTTTGATAACCATGTTACTCGTGACAGTAATATTAGTTAATTTGAATTCATCAGGAACTGAAATTTTTTTAATTTCTGGAATCTCATTTGTGTCTTCCTGTGTAAAAACCGGCAAAAAACTAGTTTTTAAATAAGGAACACATTTCCAGTTCGTTATCCTTCAGCTGTCCATTCCCAATTTTCAGAGGTCCTACTTTTTCCTTCACCTTCGTCCTATACACTTGAAAGAACCCCTTTGGATTGGTCTTTGATTCATTAGCAACTCTAATTTCATAAGTCACCTTTAGCCTTCCTAATCCCCATTTTTACTTCTCTTTTAAGCTGAAAATATTGGTCAGTAATGTTAACCTCTCCTTTTCTGATGTGCGTATAAATTCCCCTTTTCTCCACTAATAGATGCTTTAACCTCCGGTTAACTCATTTGGGATCATTATTAGACCTAATTTCTCTCTGGGGAATGCATATACTCTGAGCACGGTGTACATTATTAAGAAAAAAATCAAACACAGATCCCTTCGTAATCATAAGCATGATCATCGACAATATAATCATTAGTTAGATAACCCCAATCGAGATTAGACAGGTGTTCCCTAAGTCCATTATAATCGGCAGAACGAAAATCGGGGATTTTTACAGTATTATCGTTATTCTTGTATTCCCAGTTAATGCTAAAAGTGAAGGATTTGTGATCACTTGCGCCAAGCTCTTCAGTGATCTCCAGATTATTTACGAGTGTTTCCTTATTTGACAAGACTAGGCCGAGCAAATTATTTCCCCTGGTAGGTTCTGTTACACACTGCTTCAGAAAACAGTCCTGAACTGTTTCCATAAAGTCACTGGACTCCAGATTACCGTTCAAAGAATTCCAGTCAATTTGACTAAAGTTAAAATCCCCTACTATTACTACGTTAGTGTCTAGAAGCCCTAACAATTTCGTCCCAAAGAAATCTCCCTCTATCGTGATCCAAGCCTGGAGGTTTGTATATTACACATAGAATTAGTTTTTCTTGACCTTCCCAAACAGATTCTGTTACTATTTCATCTATTTTTGTATCTGCTTTTATGCAACGATTAATATTTCCTCGAAGATATAAATGCAACTCCTTCCCCCTTCCGATCGCGTATATCCACATGGAACAACTTAAACCCTTGAATATTGCACTCAGCAATCATATCCCGACGCTTTAAATCATACCACGTTTCAGTTAATGCAATGACATCAAAGTTCTCAGCACATGCTACCAAATGTAGTTAATTGGTCGTATTTCTTGCACTTCTACTGTTAGCATAAAATACCATCATATGTTTTTTCTTCTGCACATTTTTCTTATTCACCTTTGCTTTTACACAGTTTCTGAAATTATCATTACCCAGCGTTATTCTATGACTGTTGTTATTAAGATTCATAATATCAAAGCCTAAATCAATATATCCATACTCATTATTTTTTATTTCTAAACCAATACCTTAAACTAATCCTAGTTTAAAGCCCTAACAACCCCCTCAACTGAGCTAGCAAGAAAACGCACACCTGCCCTGGATAAGTGAACCCCATCCCTGGCATACATCTCATTTCGGCCATAGAAGTTGTCCCAGTTGTCAATGAATGGCACTGCATTGTCCTTACAGTGTTTATCCAGCCGACAATACCAGTTGCTCTGGACAACCATTCATTTCCAACACCCCTTCTTGGCAAAATGCCACATATAACAGGGCGCCCCCCTTCTTCCTAATTATGTCTATTGCTGTCCTGAACCGTCTAACTAAATCCTCACTTCTACGCTTGCCTACATCATTGCCTCTAGCACTGAGGCAGATAATAGGATTAATCCCATTACCATTCATGATGTCAAGCCGGCTAACAATATCTTCCATCCCACCCCAGGAAAGCAAACCCTCTGTCTCCTACTCCTGTCCTTCAAGCAGAAGGCCCTATCCATGTACCTATCCTGGCTATCCCCAACAACAACAATATTTTTACCTTCCTTGGTGTCGTTCGTCGTGACGTTCCCAGTAGTTGACTCACATTCGTCGGGTAGCACGGAGAATATATTAGATGTTTCCACACCAGCTTGCACGGCAGTCTCTCTCTTCATCATTTCTACCTTTCCATTCGTCTTCTTGATCGTCAACTTCGTTCCATGCTGTCCTGCCACTGTCCAGGTTCCTTTCTTGACCTGAGGACTCACAACAGGAGGACTACGAATAATCTTCTTTTCCTCAGTCAATCGCCGTATCTCTATCTTCCCTACCTTCAATTCTTAAGTTGCTGGTAAAGTTGCTCGATAGAGGGCATCTTGGCTCAGTCCACTGAGAGTACACAAGACACTTCTTCACTAAGCTAAGTACACGTCACCACTAAGTACACGTCACCACTGACTAAGGTGTTTCATATATAATGTGTTACATATATAAATAAAGGATAAATAAGTATACGAAATGTGATATAGGGAGTAAAGGCAATAGCTTGTTGGACTATGTATTGCTGGATAAAAGTTGATGGGTAGACTACTGGACGTGCATATTTATAGAGGGGCAACAGATATCAGATAATTTTTAGTTATAGCTACAGTGAGAGTAAAAGGCAGATGGGATACAAGGCTTGACTTGGTTCTTAAAAACAAAGATTCACTAATTAATAATCTTGAGGTTAATGATGAGCTTGGGGAAAGTGATCACAAATCACTTAGTTTCAATATATCATGGATAACTGCAGATAACTGCAATCAAATCTCTGTCCCAGATTTTCGCTTGGCCGACTTCATGGGACTGAAAAATTACCTGGGTGGGCTAAATTGGGATGACCTGACTATGGGTCAGGTATGTGATCTTGGTTGCCAATATGACGTTTTTCAGAGCATAGTACTAGCTGCCCAGACAACTTTTGTTCCGAGTAGGGAAATTAGATCTAACAAAAATGATCCCAAATGGATGAACAATAGATTAAAACATCTCATTGGTCAAAAGAGAGGCATATATAGGCGTATCAAAAGAGAGGATGGGCAGTTAAGAAATCAATATATTCAATTAGAGAGAGAAATAAAGAAAGGAAAAAGAAAAGCAAAAAGGGATTATGAGGCTAAGGTCGCAAGGGATTCAAAGACTAACCCAAAAGGGGTCTTTTAGGTATACAGAAGTAAGATTAGGGACAAGATTGGCCCACTTTAAGAGTAACTCTGGTCAGATCACTGACAGTGATAAAGATATGCGTGATATTCTCAATACCTACTTCTTCTCAGTTTTCACCCAGGAAAATATTAGCGATATTCCTGAAATAATAGATTATGTAGAACAGGATGATAATAAACTATGTACGATTGCGGTAACTAGTGACATGGTCCCCAGACAAATAGAGAAACTAAAACCGAACAAATCCCCAGGTCCTGATGAACTGTTTGTAAGGGTGTTAAAGGAATGTAAAGAGGAACTTAGCATACCTTTGGTTAATCTTTTTAACATATCACTACAAACTGGCATAGTGCCTGATAAGTGGAAAATGGCAAATGTAATACCTATTTACAAGGCAGGTGACAGGTCCTTATCTTCGAATTATAGACCAATAAGCCTTACCTCCATAGTGGGAAAATTTATGGAATCAATAATTGCAGAAGCAATTCGTAGCCATCTTGACAGGCAGATTGATAAATGAATCTCAACACCGTTTTACAAAGGGGTCTTCCTGTCTTACGAATTTACTATTTTCACTACGGTGTATGAGGAGGTAGATCATGGTAATGAATATGATATTGTGTATATGGACTTCAGTAAGGCTTTCGATAGAGTTCCACATCAGAGGCTATTGAGGAAACTTAAGGCACACTGAATAGGAGGAGAAATTTTTCCTGGGTAGAGGCATGGCTGACAAATAGACAGCAGTGTGTTTGCGTAAATGGGGAGAAATCGGAATGGGGGCACGTCACAAGCGGTGTTCCTCAGGGGTCAGTGTTGGGCCCGTTGATGTTCACAATTTACGTAAACGACATAGATGAGGGAATAAATAGCCGCATAACCATATTTGCTGATGACACCAAAATAGGCCGTCCAATTCATTCTAATGAGGACACTAGAGCACTCCAGGATAATTTGAATAGACTGATGCACTGGTCGTAGAAGTGGCAGATGCAGTTTAATATTGACAAATGCAAAGTTGTAAATGTTGGACAGTTAAATAACCATGACACATATAAATTAAATAATGTAGATCTTAATACTACTGATTGCGAAAAGGATTTAGGAGTTCTGGTTAGCAGTAATCTAAAACCAAGACAACAGTGCATTAGTGTTCACAATAAAGCTAACAGAATTCTTAGCTTCATATCTAGAAGTATAAATAATAGAAGTCCTCAGGTTGTTCAACTCTATATATCCTTGGTTAGGCCTCATTTAGACTATGCTGCTCAGTTCTGGCCACCGTATTACAGAATGGATATAAATGCTCTGGAAAACGTACAGAGGAGGATGACAAAGATGATCCCATGTATCAGAAATCTTCCCTATGAGGATAGACTAGGGCTCTGAATCTGCACTCTCTCGAAAGGCGTAGAATTAGGGGGGATATGATCGAGGTGTATAAATGGAAAACAGGAATAAATAAAGGGGATGTAAATAGTGTGCTGAAAATTTACAGCCGAGACAGGACTCGCAGCAATGGTTTCAAGTTGGAAAAATTCAGATTCAGGAAGGATATAGGAAAGCACTGGTTTGGTAATAGAGTTGTGGATGAGTGGAACAAGCTCCCGAGTACAGTTATTGAGGCTAAAACGTTGTGAAGTTTTAAAAATAGGTTAGATAAATACATGAGTGGGTGTGGGTGGGTGTAAGTTGGACCTGACTAGCTTGTGCTGCTGGGTTTGGTGCCGTGCTCCATCCTTGAGTGGAGGCGACGAGAATGGGTGGGTCATTTGGCTAATCTGGGGGGGGGGGTCATTGGTCTAATACGGGGGAAGGGGGCACATGGACCTGCTCCGCATGTGTCAATAGACCTGTTGCAGTGTTCCTTCTTTATGTTATGTTAATAATAAAAATAATAAAAATAATAATAATAATAAATAATAATAATAATAATAATAATAATAATAATAATAATAATAATAATAATAATAATATATAACTCCTGCGTTGTTGGGTTGGTGGTGCTTAGCCTGCTTGAGTATCATGTATGTTAATATTTTAGAAATGGCTAAGCTCCAACAACACAGGAGTCACATGATCTCATCGTCTACCCGTCCTCATCCCAACATGTCATTCTTCAGGTCACCATGCGCCACTCACACCTCACTCTCCGCTTATGTATATATAGTCTTTCAATCTTTGTGTGTTAGAAGTGATCAAGGTCCCAGGACCGAAACGTTGTCTAATATATATATATATATATATATATATATATATATATATATATATATATATATATATATATATATATATAATATACACACACATACATACATACATACATACAAACGTTTTTAAGTCTCCGTTCATTCATCTGTTTATTCAGTGACAGTCGTACGATTTATCTTGTTTGTGTGAACTAAAGCGCTTTGAGGGGTGTGAGAATAGTTGTACCATGGAAGCTTTTGCTGCCATGGAATGAGACAAATGGGTCACAGGTGGTGGCACTGATACAAACAAATCACAGAAGTGCTGTTTGTGTAATCATCATGTTGTAGCTAAAGTGGCTTAGTGGTACAGTGTTAGACAGGCGACATTTATATTCCAACAGATTTGTAGTTACGTCTGTGATATTTTATTTCTGTAATATTCCTTCACTTTCAACAATTTAATGCTGATACACTGTTCCATTACAGATTAGGGAATTTACCCTCTTGTTTTTCTTTTCGTTTGATATATAAATGCTCTCTGAAATGCAGGAATAATAAATTGCTCAATTTCAGGGGATTACTCAAAAATAAAAAAAATTATGTTGGAAACAAATCTCGAAGTTTATTTAAAGAAAATGGTATTAATTTGTTATATTGCAATGTGAGGGGAGAAGCTGGCTATGATTTGTGTTCTTTTTATTTTACATAAAGCGATACATTAGGTACAATAAATACACAATGTTTCGGCGAGTTTGATAAAACGAATAATAAGTATATATACACTAGGTGAAGGAAGAGACAGTCACTAAACAAAAGCATAAAAATATAGTTAAAATGTTGGCTAGAAAATAAAAGTCACAGGAAAGAAGTCACATTTTATTTAAACAACAAGGAACTGAGCTTGCTACCATCTGCAGCTCATAAGACTGCCATCCCCACGAGCCCCTTTGAGGCGGGGTAGATGGAAGACCAGAGGCCTAGCTTCTCCCTACGAGCCCCGTGAGGGCGGGGAATGTGGCTAGGCCTGGGGACACTTGGTCCCAAAGATGAGGAGGTACTTGTACCTCCTCCCATGGGAGACTTAAGTCTCGAGACACTCCCCAGATAGGGAGCCAAGGCCGGGTCACCACTACTTGGAAAAGACCCGGGCCGGGAGAATACCGGCGAATAAAAAAAAAAAAAAAAATATTTAAATACTCATCGATACCATGCCTAACCCTTCTAGGGTAGGGTAGGTGCCTGAGCCCGAGCCTTTAGCTCATAAGACTGTCATTCCCATTTGCTCCCTTGGGGCGGGGATGGCAGACCAGAGAGGCCTAGCTTGTGGCTAGGTCTGGGGACAGTTGGTCCCAAAGATGAGGAGGTACTGTGCCTCCTCCCATGGGAGACTTAGGTCTCAGACACTCCCTAGACAGGGAGCCAAGGCCGGGCCACCACTTGGAAAAGGCCCGGGCCGGGAGAATACCGGCTAATCTTTAATAATAATAATAATAAATATTTAAATACTGTAAGAATTACTTTAAACCAGTTACCTGGAGTTTACCTGGAGAGAGTTCCGGGGGTCAACGCCCCCGCGGCCCGGTCTGTGACCAGGCCTCCTAAATGATTAATTGATTTATGTATGATGGGTAGTTTAGGTGAGGTTAGGTTTTATTAGTCTTTTTCGGTAATGTTTTTTCTATGACTTCCTGTGACTTTTCCGTCCTAGAAATTGTACACCGAGAGGAGAATTTCTGTATATATTCAGCGAGAGACGAGTCTCAGTAACTGAGATTACTTTAATCCTTTCTCTAAGAATTTAAATATCCTTGACTGTGGTATAAAGGTGACATGTAAGCTTAGCTACTCTTGGCTCGTGAGCTGGTGGCTAAAGTTCTCGCTTCACACGGCGAGGGTACGGGTTCGATTCCCGGCGAGGGTAGAAACATTGGGTGTGCTTCCTTACACCGGTTGTTTATGTTACCCATCAGTAAAATGGGTTCCTGGGTGTTAGTCGACTGGTGTGTTTCGCATCCTGGGTTAAAACTGACCTAATTCGCCCGAAATGCTCTGCATAACAAGCGGCTTTCTATATAGTAGTATGTCACTGATGTCAGCTATGGTCTGTATACCTTGTACATGTACTTGTAGTAGAAAGGATATTATTATTATTATTATTATTTATTATTATTATTATTTCTGTAACCTAAAATCTTTAAACCTAATTAAAAACCACAGCAGGATTGCCAAGCAAATTACTGAATACCTTCCGAAAACATAATTATATAAGTGGAAACATTAAGTGATGCTAACACAGTCATCACAACTACAGTGACAGCATAAACAATTAAAATATCAACACGTGTCATATACATATTTTAACTCTATAATAAACAGACCGATGGTCGCTCACTTACTGGCTTAGGAAACTAGAGTAATGGACTGTGTGAATAACTCATTACTCTTTCTGCGACAACTTTTTTAAATAGTAGTTTGCTTTGCTAAATAAATACTTGAGATTGATGATAGTCCCTGGACCCATTATGTACCCATGCAATCTTTTGCCCACTACCTATTAAAATTACTGTCCAAAAACACATTGTGAAAGGTGATGGTGTACTCAGCACTGTTGTATTAATAGTCAAATAACAGTAGTCCAATGTAAGGCATCATAATACGTATATGGGAAGGCAGTGAGGGTGTCAGTGCCCATACCACAGCAACAGCTCCATACATAATAATAATAATAATAATAATAATAATAATAATAATAATGCTTCAAGTACATGATACAACTTATACAGACCTAGCTGACATCATTGACACGCTATATAGAAAGCTCCTGGTTATGCAGAGCATTTTGTTCAACTTAGGTTAATTTCTTTCCCCCAGGATGCGACCCACACCAGCTGTCTAACAACCAGGTATGCACTCGCTGCTAGGTGAACAGGGACAGCAGGTGCAAGGAAACCCACCCAATGTTTCCATCCTTACGGGTAGATGCCAACCGAGCTACGGGATGCCATACACAGACGGCTGCCAGATATCTCAAGGAGTCACGATCAGATGCTGTCAGTTGACGTCAGTTAAACTCATCAGTTTAATAGTACCAATCATAATTAAAACCTGTCTACAATGTATTTAATTTGAAGCGCTGTGGATGGTGTCATGTTTCATGCGCTGTCACCTCTGTCTCCTCCAGCAGTGATATTGAAACAGAAAAGTGTTTTTGGATCTTCATGACAGACAAGATGTTTAGAGAGTATTACATACTTAGGCTAATCCTGTCTTCCAGGATGCGACCTACACCACTCGGCTGACATGTAAGTACCTACTTGGTGCTGAGTGAACAGGGACAGCACCTGTAAGGAGACACGCTTAATGTTTTCACCCATACCTAGGATCGAACTACGAACATTCAGCATGTGAGCTGAGTACAGGGCCAACTGAGCAAAAATATGTTTCAGGTGGTGCTGTCGCTGGATCTAGAGATGTTTTCAAAGTCGGTACTTCTACAGATTTAGAAATACAAAACAGTTCCTAGTTCAGGTGCTGCTTCTGAAGATGGTTTTGATACGGTTCTAGAAATAGGTGGTGGTGGTGATTCTAGTGCAGATGCTGAAGGTGACACTAGCTAGGCACCTAGTCTCCCCAAATTCCAGTCAACAGAAAGTAAAAGTGTGCAAATTCTATGCTTGGGGTATCGGTAGATTGGAAATATCTGGAAAAACGAATGGGACGTGCAATTTTGACTATCCAATTAAAAATACTGTGATCTCCTTACTAAAAGAGTGCATCGTTCTACCTCCTGCAAACTTTTTCACCCTGAAATGCGTTATACATCAGTCTACGAAAAAAATGCAACAACACAGGAGGTGCAGATCACAAACCATGAGAAACTTCCCATGGTAGTTAATAACATTCAATAGCAAGAGATTTTTGTAGCGTCAAAAAGTAGAGAAAAATTGCAAGAAATTAAAAAAATAGTCCACCACCTCAGAGTCTTGTTGGACTGGGGAACTGCCAGTGGACACTAATCTACAACCACTGATAAAATCCCCCGACAAACAAGAAATACATCATTTGTACTTGTCAATACACAATGCCTCTGTCCATCCACCAATAGCAAAATACTCTCGGTCAGTGTGTCAAATGCCATGTCTGTAGGTCTCAGTGTCAAAAGTGATGTTGCACAGTCAAATGCTTGCGGAGTCAAATACGATGTTTGCAGCTATTACAGAGACCCCAAACAAAAGACCACTTTGACAAAGGAATATGAATATCAGTACAATTTATTTAGATACGACAGAAAGAACAAAATATTAAGGGGGTTTGACCTGCATGTCAAAGTGTCGCTCATTTGCTCAGCCACTAAACGCCAATAATGATGTAGATGAAGTTTTGATAGTAAAGATTCAGGCTATATATAAGCCGCCAGATGCAATT
Source organism: Cherax quadricarinatus (assembly GCF_026875155.1). Lineage (NCBI taxonomy): Eukaryota > Metazoa > Arthropoda > Malacostraca > Decapoda > Parastacidae > Cherax > Cherax quadricarinatus. The sequence goes on from NC_069463.1 coordinate 28,717,848, forward strand.
TCCCAACATTTAGGGAACAGCTATTGAAAATTGATTATTGTCAGAAACATCTTTCATCTCCAGCTCCAAATATCTTGTTGATTTGTCATTTCACTTTTCGGTATTTTAAATGGAAGAACGTAGCAAATAATGTTACAGCAGAGATAAACCAGGACGCAGTTCAGAAAACCACTGTAACACAAATGAGCCGTTGACTCTCTAATAAACCAGCAAATAGTTAACAAGACTGGAAAATACACTTGATTTTTATTTTCATAAATCATTATGACCTGGTAGGAAATATAACAGTATCGATGACAGTAAACTCAGACGACAACCAAATAGAGATTCAGACTTGTATGAACAGGGGCTCTGACTAGCAAAATGCAAACATTTATGAGGGTTCCTTCACCAACTTCAACTTGAACAACAAGAACATCAGCTGGAATGAAATATATTACGTCCTTACGATACACAATGGGAATATATCTTAAATAACATGGATCCACACCTGTGTCCACTTTGCGGTACTATGCCTAAGCCACATTTCTCTATGGAGAAAGAAAAGATGATGTAAACTAGAAAGAGAGAGATGCTCCCTCTACAAGTGAAGGCGAAGAATCACGGTGCTTCTCAGTGGGGTTAGACAATACGAAAAACAGAAGGACGCACTGACTGGGTAAATAAAAAAATATTGAACTCAAGTTGAATGAATCATGCGAGATCCAAAAGAGACAAAAAGAAGAATTTAATAAAATTTAAAATAAATTCTTCCCGTATCCCAAATCCAAAACAAAAACAACATCCAATATCAGGTTTTTGTTCAAACGAGATGAAATTTACACTAATGACAGCAAAGAAATGAGTAAAATACTGAACGAATTCTTTATGAACGGAACTCGAAACCTTGTCAATATATCCAAATTTTCTGACATAACCCTAATATCATATGACTTTGGTTAAACCATTTTCAACATGACCATACAGGCCCCAGGCCCTGAGTCATGGAAATGTGAGAAACCACTGTCATGTGCCTAAATACTCTATGGAGAGGGAGACTAGACATGGATTTCATTCCACAGTCGCTAAAAACAATAGATATGCTCCCGCTCCACGACAATGGGAGCAAAGCAATCGAAAAGAATTATAGACTGATAGCAGTAAAGTTCTACATTATAAAAATCTTCGAAAGGGTTCTAAGAAGCAAGATCCCCAAACCAATTGGATTCTCAGCAACTGCACAACCTAGGACAGAATGGGTTTAGAGCAGGTCACTTCTTCCTTTCCCAGCTACTGGACCATTATGACATGGTCATGGATGCACTGGATGACAAACAGAATGCAGATGTAGCATACAAAGGTCTTGTAAAAGCGTTCGACAAGTGCCATCATGGTGTAACAGCTCACAAAATGCGTGCAAAGGAATAACTGGAAATGTGGGTAGATCGATTTTAAACTTTCTAACCAACAGAACACAAAGAGTAAAAATAACGGTACAATACTTACCCTATCCTTTTCCTCATCCTAATACCTGACATAGACAGAGATGTATCTTCCTTTGCAGATGATACCAGAATTTGCAGACACCATAAATCTTTAAGCGAATGTAAACTAAGTTTATTGTGGGCTACAGAAAGCAATAAGATTTTCAATAAGGACAAATTTTCAATTACTCCACTATGGAAAACCTGAAGAAATAAAAGCCAGAACAATAAAACAAATTCTAACCACATAACAGAGTAAAATTCTATTGTGCAGGATTTACTGGTAAAAATGTTAGAGAATCTTATTTTTAAGGATCATAAGAGTTTAATCATCACACCCGTGAGGAAAATGTTAGGATGGTTATTGTGAAGCTACAGTACAAGAAACACCGAGCCAATGATGATTCTCGTTAATTCACTTGCTCTCGCTACGCTGAAATACTGCTGTATATAAACAGCCCCTTTTAATGCAGATGAAAATGCAGATCTGGAGAATGTACAGAGAACCTTCACTGCCTGTTTGGAGTCGTCTGACCTGTACTCCTTAGAATGCAGGCGAGAGTCATCATAATTTATATGTGGAAAATATTTAAGGGACTGGTTCCAACTCTACACACAAAAATCACTCCCTACGAAAGTAAAATGTTCGGCAGACTGTGCAACATCCTCCCTATGAAAAACAGGCGTACCGTGAGTGTACCGAAAGAAAACACAATAAATATCATGGCCCCAAGACTATTCAATAGCCTTCCGTCATATATAAGGAGGATTACCAATAGACCCCTACCTTTGTTCAAGAAGGAATTGACCAGCCACGTTATGGTTCGTACGATGAGGTACATGAGGCTAGCAGTAACAGCCTGGTTGAACAGGCCTTGATTCACCAGGAGACCTCGTCCTGAACCCTCGAAATACTCTCCAGCTAGAAGTGATCAAAGAAAAAAATCTAAACAGCATAGAGTGACTGACGACATTCTTGAAGTGTACACGAAGCTAAAACACGGATATTTTAATATTTAACTATGGAAGAGATGAGAAGGAGGTATAAATAGAATTTAGATTCTATAATGTTAACATTGAGATTGATATATTAAATTCAAACAAAGTTTTGATTTAGAAAAGCAACGATTTAGAAACAAAGTTTCATATGAGTATAACAAGATGTCACGTAGCATCATTGAAACAAAAACTAGAGAATGAATGGAAACTGCCACGAAAAATCACCTGAGATGGCTCAGGTGGTTTTTGTCCCTGACAAATTCCTTAGATTCATAATGATCTGGTTGCTTTTTTTTGGTTGAGGCTTTGATAACACAAGATCACTCCAGATAGATTATTATTATAATCAAAAAGAAGCGCTAAGCCACAAGGACTATACAGCGCTACTCCAGATAGATTCCTGTACGCCGAAGTCTCTTTAGTTTTCCTCATTCCTATGGGTTTTCGTAAGAGAAAGGGAAACATTGTGAAGCAATTTTTTTTCTTATTTCTGCAATATCAGCTACTGGGTGTCATGAAGACCAGCATAGGCAAGAACAGACCTAGAAGGTCGGGACAGCCTAAAGCGGATCTTCAAGAGCGACTTTTAAAAGGAGACCGACATAGGCAAAGACAGGTCTGGGAGACTAGCAGGCCAGGACAAGTCGAGGACGCTCGGTTCAGTTACAAGGAGTTAAAAGGATCACAGGAAGGAGTAGCAGGAGAGGCCGGTGAGGTTCTCAGATGAGAGGACAAGAGAATTAAAGAAACTTACTGCCGGCAGCCATCTGAGGATGGGCGAGAGTGAGTCAGCGTACTGCTGGAAAATGGAATGCACTATGTGAGGGAGATAGTGAACTGTGGGAGGGCTGGAGTGAACTGCCGTGGAAGGGACGGAGAGATCTGCGGGAGGAATGGAGAGAACAATGAAAAAATACCCTGAACTGTGGTGATCAGTGTACTGCTGGAGGGACGGACTGAATTTTGGGACCTAAGGTGCGGGAGGGATTTTAGTAAACCTTGAGAGAGAATTAGTGAGCTGTGGAAGATATAGAGTGAAGTGTGCGGGGCAGGGGAAGTAGTGAGCTGCGGGAGGAAATAATGGGCTACATGAGGGAGTAAGCTGCAGTAGGACGGAGATTGCTTCATGAGGGATAGTGTAAAGTGCTGGAGGACCGAAGAGAACTGAGGGAGAAATGGATTGAATTAAGGAAGGGGTGGAGAGGGATGGCTTGTAATGAAAGAGGGAGAAATCGAGACAGAGAATAAAAAAAAATGTTTGTTTCTTAAGAACACATTAAGTTCTCCAAATTTCCTAGGAAAACTCACCGAATTTCCTTTCTATCTTGCTCCATCCTCTCTCCCTTTCCACTCTCCGACATAAGTGTCACCACCACTTCTAAAATTAGGTGCATTTAGGTATGCGATCCTAAAGGTATCCCCCGTTACCATAATTCCAGTCCCCAGTGTCTTAAGCCAAGCGACTGGAAAAGTACATTCACAAGTCATCATATGGAAACTAAATTGAAAATTCTTCAATAAAATGGTAAATTCAATTTCCTAAAATACACAAGCACATTAAACTTCAAGCCGCTCATAAGTTGATTCCCGGTTAGCAGCATAGAAGGGTTGATGACTGAACAGATTCGAAATTCAGAAATTTTTGCATGAAAAGCAGCATTTCAAATTTTCCAGTTTCTTCTCCCCTATAAAATGGAAAGCACAGTGCCAAAACTGGTTAAAACTTCTCTCTAAGTAAGATGGCCAACTTTTCAAAAGGTACGTACAGTAATTAAGTTATATGTAAGCTTCATGTGCATAACAGTGTGACTGTAAATGGTCCAAGTCGGACCGAAACGTCGTCGTAAGCTCCTCTCTTCTATGTGCGGGTTATTTGTGTATCGTTCCAGTCACGGTATTGTGCCTTTTTTTGTTATAATTTTTTTATCAATGGTCTTGAAGTCACACATATGTTATATGCGCACCAATAAAAATTAAGTTTAATCTAGGATAACTGCGACTTATTTCTGAACAGAAGAGACGCTCTCACAGAAACCAATTTGAATACTAAAATTGGCACATGTTAACCTACACAACCTAACATCAAGAGATTGTTTCCTTAGAGGAAAACTTATCAGCAATGAAAGTTAAAAGCTAACCTGGAGATGCATTTTTCCAGTTACTGCGCAGAATCCAACACAGTTTGTCCTTACACAGCTTAACCTATGAAATGTTCCATCCATTCTCTACGATGCATCAACCATTGAAGACTGATGATGTTCACAATTGTTACATTTTAATCTGCAGAAAGTGCTCATCCCGTAAGGTTCATATAGCGTCTGTAGACTGGGAGACAATCAAAATCAATGAAAGCAAAAGGAAGATAATTCTAGTTCCCTGGATCAAGAGCCCCTCACCAACATCGTCATAATAATACAATAAGGTAAATAATACTGGCATCAAGACACACCATTAAATAGACCAACTGACTGAGTAGGATAAACAAGAATTTTAAGTTTTGAAGCCGATCAGAGGAGCCTGTCTTCACTTATCAAGAGAAAGAAAATTTGAGAATGACCTCTGTAGCACTGTGCATAGGGCACCCACGCATGCTAACTCACCCATGAATCTTGCTCATGATACAAAACATGAATATTGAAATTTTGGAGCCGATCGAATAAGGCATTCTCGAGTAATAAACGATAATTTGTCAGAAAACAAAGAATGAAAAAAGCCTCCCCTCCATAAACCTAAAAAATCTTAAAACCTCGGATTTTTTTTTTCAGTATTCTTTCCTCATTTACATTGTATTTAAAATTCTCTATAATCCTGTAAGAAAAAATATTTTTTAATTCAAATTTGATAAAAACTGACAAAAAATGGCAAACCAGACACCATTACATCCAAAAAAAAAATATATATATACTTCCATTACGTTACACTAGTATTTTAAGGTTTGAAGATGATTAGAAGATGCATTCTCTAGTTAGTCTATACACGAGGAATCGACACCATGCCTAACCCTTCTAGGGTAGGGTAGGTGCCTGAGCCCGAGCCTTTAGCTCATAAGACTGTCATTCCCATTTGCCCCCTTGGGGCGGGGATGGCAGACCAGAGAGGCCTAGCTTGTGGTTAGGCCTGGGGACAGTTGGTCCCAAAGATGAGGAGGTACTTGTGCCTCCTCCCATGGGAGACTTAGGTCTCAGACACTCCCTAAAGAGGGAGCCAAGGCCGGGCCACCACTTGGAAAAGGCCCGGGCCGGGAGAATACCGGCTAATCTTTAACTAACTCTATACACGAAGCACTAATAAACTTGGCAGATCGAGATTAACACAAGTGACAAACTTTGTTTTAATAATGACCAACAATGGTAAAAACAAAACTAAATACGATCAGAAAAAGCATTTTCCAGTAACTGATCCGATTCCACCGGTTATAAGTTTTTTAACTGTTTCAATAAAATTTCAGATTTACATTCAACTCATACTAAACTATCAATTTTCATATATAATGCTTTGCCAATAATATTTTAAAGCATTCTTTAGTTAATGAATAAATAACAGATTTCACTATTTGGTCAATAAAATTGTAGCAGCCTTAACCTTGTGTTCAGGACAACACACCAGTGGTGAAAATTTGATCTGATCAGTTCAGTCATTTTTCCAGTATTAGCACGCAATCTAACGACTCCAAGTTATTCTACAACAACGAATTTGCCAGCACGCTAACGAACCAAAAATTAATAGGTGCTACCTGGCCCTTCGATGTATCAGTCATTTAATAATAATGCCATTCAAAAGAGGTAAACCGAAAATTATTTAACGTCATTTAAAGATAATTAATATTTCACGTTATTTTACACATGAAATCGTCTAAGTTGCAACTGTACATTTGAATTTCTCTCTCTCTGCCATCGTCGTTTTTTTTTTTTTAACCTTTTATGAGTGTTTGAATCTACTCCACTGAGGGTTTTGTAAATTATCTGAACCATTCCAGGATGCTGGGAATGGGCTCAACAACTTTGGTCATCGGGCACGTGAATAGAATTTTATCCCTGTTAGCGTGTGTTGTAAAATTGAAGGTGATTGGATGAGGCGCTCTCGAGTTATAAGCGAAATATAATCGAAAAGTTAGAGGTACAAAAAGAAGGAAAAAATCAAGCATCCTATTAAAGGTACTCCTTTGGGGATGCCTATTTAATCTTTAGTAATATCTCTCTATTCCTCCTAGGCTGAAGATGAGTTCAGACAAGAGATTAACGAAGAGGTAGCTGGAAAGGAAGCAGAAATAGAACGAGCTAGTAAAAAAACAGACTCAAATATTGTTGTCGATCATTTTCATTGTCGAAGGTGTTCATTGCAAGGCTTTTCTTTGGGTATTGTTTTATAGATAAATTGAGATTTGCTACACGATTCATCAGCACCTAGGTTTCACTGCGATCCAACAGGGATGTTCCACATAGTTGCTAAACCTCCTGTCACTTTGATGTTGTATAAATGAATATTCGAGATTATTAACCCCAGTTCTTCTTTGGGTAGATGGCAGGATTCCAGTATCATACCTTTTCATGTGATGCTTATACTCTAATGTCAGAGATCAATATACTAGCAAACCAGACGTGGTGATGTAGACCTTGCTCCTGTCAAGACGCGACTAGTGTGCTCTCCCTTCTTAGCTACCTGAGACTGTGATGATGGCTTCCCTCGACTATGAGCAGCTATATGTCCAGCTTAATAATCTGATGCAGAGTTAAGGGAAGAAAGAAGAGAAATTCAACGACTGAAGGGTATATGTAAGGATTATCCCCCGGAACAAAGTCGTCGATGATCGGACCAATGACTAGATGCTTGTCGAAACTGTTGGGACGAAGCTGAAGCTGAAGAAGGTCCAGGAGACTGCTGTGAAAACTAGCAATTCTTTTTCCTTGTTATCAGACGATTGTGAATCTACCATCCAAGACCTTCCAACAAAGACAATTCCAACAAGGACCATTGTTAATAACACAGCGAAGCCAGCCAGTGAAGACATCCCTGCGAAGACCATGTGTACAAAAACGGTCGAGAACGTCATGAACACCGCCAGTGAAGATAAGATCATTGTTTCAGCTGGGGACAGTCAGGTTAGGTTTATGGATGAAGCTTTTAGTCTTAGGATAGGAAAAGGAGTCAGATATGTTTTCCTGGGGCTGGGATGGAGGATATTGTTAGCCGTCTGGACGACATCATGAGAGGTAATGGGAACAATCCTATTATTATCTGTCTCTGTGTTGGAGGCAACGATGTTGGCAGATTAGCAGGTATAGGTCAGCAATATAAATAATTAGTAAGAAGGAAGGTTACCCTGTGGTAAGTGGCATTTTGCCGATGAGAGGAATTGGAAATGAATGGTTGTCCGGGGCAATTGCTTTCTCATAATCAGCTTGTTGTTCCGCCTCCTGCTTCGCTGTCTCTGTTTAAGGGAGGTTTTCACTTGTTCTATCTAGGCTGGAATATTGCTGCACTCTAACAGCACCTTTCAAGGCAGGTGAAATTGCTGACCTAGAAAATGTACAGAGAACTTTCACGGCGCGCATAACGGAGATAAAACACCTCAATTACTGGGAGCGCTTGAGGTTTCTAAACCTGTATTCCCTGGAACGCAGGAGGGAGAGATACATGATTATATACACCTGGAAAATCCTAGAGGGACTAGTACCGAACTTGCACACGAAAATCACTCACTACGAAAGCAAAAGACTTGACAGACGATGCACCATCCCCCCAATGAAAAGCAGGGGTGTCACTAGCACGTTAAGAGACCATACAATAAGTGTCAGGGGCCCGAGACTGTTCAACTGCCTCCCAGCACACATAAGGGAAATTACCAACAGACCCCTGGCAGTCTTCAAGCTGGCACTGGACAAGCACCTAAAGTCAGTTCCTGATCAGCCGGGCTGTGGCTCGTACGTTGGTTTGCGTGCAGCCAGCAGCAACAGCCTGGTTGATCAGGGGCTGATCCACCAGGAGGCCTGGTCACAGACCGGGCCGCGGGGGCGTTGACCCCCGAAACTCTCTCCAGGTAAACTCCAGGTAATAGCTCCACCACACTGATTTTCCTGAGTTAACATCAGTGTATCTGCTTCACCACTGGCACTTGTTGCTTGTGTCAGTGGCTGATGCAAGAAAGCAGTGGTTGGTCTTAACTTCTTTAACATATCATTTTCAAGTATCTTTATCTTGCACTTGCAAGCACCACTTTCAAATCTTTTACTCATGTTCAGATTAGAATCCGAAAATAAAAAGTAAAATTAATCTTCAACAGTTATTAGAAAGATAAACATGAAGGGACGTTCTCACACAATGGGGTCCGCTTCAGTGAAGAAAAACAAGAAAAGGACTTTTTTTTCTGTATAATATTTAGGCAGTTTTTTCCTAAATAATTATTCCTTAGTGACAATTATATTGCAGAATTTAAATCAAATCTACTTCCAAAACCCGTTGGCAAAATGAGAATGCTTTTCCGATCGTTAACAAAGACGCTACAAATCAGCAACGTTCTCTGCGGCTCTGGAGGTAATTGCACAGTTGTGTTTTCAAGTTATCTATCTCACTGCTTTCCTGGAAGGAAATCAATATTAATGTCGAATTATTGGAGTGCAAGGAACATTACTGAAGGGTTGTTTAGACAGCATGTGTAAGAAAGGCCTATGATAGTGTCAAAAGTATTATACACCTTGGCTGGAGGTCCCCTAGATTTTGAGGCCCTAAGCTTTAGCCTGCCAAGCCTATAGGTAAATCCAGCACTGCAAGCAGTGCAACACGGAAGTGGGTAATGTTTTCCTTACAGAGTTGTTTAGAACTGTACTGATCTCACCTGTGAAAATTTTTAACATCTGATAATTACATTCCTTTGGGAACGGGATGGATGCACACTATGCAAAAACAGAATTTTCCTAGTCACTTTTCAGGGACAGGTACACACTATGGACTGTTCAGCAGTCAGCAGGACTGTGACCAGAAACACCCTTAAGTAAGTTTGGGAGCTACATTGGTTATCCGGGTTGACGTGATCCACCCGAAACAAAATATTTAATAAGATAAGATAAGAGATAAGATTTCGTTCGGATTTTTAACCCCGGAGGGTTAGCCACCCAGGATAACCCAAGAAAGTCAGTGCGTCATCAAGGACTGTCTAACTTATTTCCATTGGGGTCCTTAATCTTGTCCCCCAGGATGCGACCCACACCAGTCGACTAACACCCAGGTACCTATTTGCTGCTAGGTGAACAGGACAACAGGTGTAAGGAAACGTGTCGAAATGTTTCCACCCGCCGGGAATCGAACCCGGGCCCTCCGTGTGTGAAGCGGGAGCTTTAGCCACCAGGCCACCGGGCCACTGTAGTTTGTTTTATAGTAAACACATCTGCGGGTAATAGAAAATCGTGAGTAAATACAGTGTGAGTAATGCCATGCAGTAGAAGTAATTATGCTTATGCCTTCCAAACGCTAGCACATGTCAATGGCCGTTTTTCAATTTCATTATATTTTTTCCAGGGTGGAAGGAGAGCTTTATGCTTTTCTCTAATTGCCTCAACCATCTTGAAAGTAGCAGACATTGTTTAACTGTAGATATTTTCGTTTTCCAGGTAGCCTCAGTGTACAGTTGTACACAGTGCCTTCCTCTGTCTTTCCCATGTACACACAAACTCACTCATACTCAGCCATTATCACTCACTCGCACTTATTTTCACTCACATTCATTCTCACTCACTTTTTATCGTCCTTGCCCAACAAGGAGAAAAATAATAACAATATTATTCATGTATGATATGCGGGAGGTAAATCTCCATTTTCTTTGAGTATGAAAATTCATTACAAATCTGAGTCGGGCAGCAGAAAGAAGTTCCCGTTGAGGAATTTTATTAAGACCGAGAACAAATGACTTTGTATTTAACTCATAAAATATGTGTTGCGTAATTTTCAGGCTTCTGCAAGAAGAAATATACTATATTACATATATTATATATATTTTTAAGAGAAAAGCCCTAAACCTGTGAGTCATAGAACGCTTGGGAAACGCGTTTAGGAAAGCTCCAATTCTATGGGTCAGGAGCCCTTGACAGGAATCAAAGTACCTCCCTTACCTGGAGAATACCTGAAGGTATACTCCAGGTTAGGGAGACCGAGCCGTGGGGGTCAACGCCCCTGCGGCTTGGTCTGAGACTAGGCCTCGTGGTAAATCAGGGTCTGATCAGCCAGGCTGTTATTGCTGGCCGCACGCAAACTGACGTACTAACCAAAACCCAGCTGATCAGGTACTGACTTTAGGTGCCTGTCCAGTGCCTTCTTGAAGACAGCCAAGGGTCTATTGGTAATCCCCTTTATGTGTGTTGGGAGGCAGTAGAACAGTCTTGGGCCCCTGACATTTATCGTGTTGTCTTTAAGTGTACTCGTGGCACCCCTGCTTTTCACTTTGGGAATGTTGCATCTCCTGCCGAATCTTTGGCTTTCATAGGGAGTGATTTTCGTGTGCAAATTTGGTACTAATCCCTCTAGGATTTTCCAAGTGTATATTTTCATGTGTCTCTCTCGCCTGCATTCAAGGGAATACAGATCAAGGGAGTTCAACCTTGCCCAGTAATTTAGGTGCCTTAATGTACTTGTGTGTGCCGTAAAAGTTCTTTGCACATTCTCCAAGTCAGCAATTTTGCCTGAGTTGAAAGGGGGCAGTTAGTGTACAGAAGTATTCCAGCCTAGAGAGAACAAATGATTTGATGAGAATCATGGCTTGGTGTCCCTAGTTTTGAAGGTTCTCATTACCCATCCTATCATTTTCCTAGCAGATGGGGTAGATACATTGTTATGGTCTCTGACATTATCACTTCCAGGTCCTTCACATTAATTTTTCGCTCTACTGTATGGTTAGAATTTGTTGTATATCGTGATGCAGTTTTAATTTCCTCAAGTTTTCCTTGATAAATGAAATATACAATAAAATGAGATATAGTGATATAAATTTCCCTATGAATGCTACACAGACAATTCTAAAAAAAATATATAAGATAATTGTTGTGAATTATTATTGTGGCATGCAAAGAATACATAACCTTTATTCGGCACATGTACACAACAAACATGTATCTCAACAAACGAACCAGTACTAGGGTCGAACGATGGGGCCCCATCGGTCGATCAGTACCCAGGTTCAGCCAATGAGAAGATGGTTCTGGCAATCGCAGAGGTGTTGTGGGCACCACCTGCCTGTCTGCCCTTGTCATTTCCATTCTAGAGCTGGTTGAAGCACGGTCTGCTCTCTAGTGGCATCTAGTCTGCCTTGCTTATCGTGGCGTGCACTAATACCTATTGTTGTACATAGTGTATATAGTGTACATACTTCTGTTCTTACTTGGTGAAAGGATAATATAAGCCAAAAGTTTTTCTGCTGTGTTAATTTTGCTCCCTTTACACACAGGATAACAGGCCTTTGAATTCCTGGGTTGTAATAATTATTATATGAATAAATTACCTGCATGTGATTTACAGGACATTACCTGAATTATTACCTGCAAATAATTTGGGTGAGGTAAGTGGGACTTAAGTCACAGCAGGTAATCAAACTGTCACTCCCTCGAAACCTACTTCCTACCACTCTCTCAAAAAATTAGACCTGACATTAAGTTAATAATTATAATATTAATACCAGCTACTCTGGTAATTAAAGTTATGGACTGTATATAATTAGAATTGCTGGGTACACAAAATAAAATTGGTATCAACACTTACCATTTAATTACTGTAGACGAATCACACCACAGTACCTGCCTAACACATAGACCATACACTGGCCAGCTAGAGATCTAAATGCAAGGACTAATAGTGCACTTTCCTGTGGGTAATGATCATCCCCTATCTTCCGCCATCCACATGTAATTCTTAAGGTCCCGCAAATTTCCTGTCCCATATCTTTAGCAGTGGTTCCAGGTTCCAGGTTCCTAATTACAAATTCGGGCCGAAAACCCCCAACTGGCCATCGAGAACACCTGCTTACATTGCACAACTAAGTCTAGTGTTCACACATTAAATTCAATATGGCGTCTCCCTCCCCGGCGTCACTCCGCAACTGATCTCTTCCCCCCCCCCTTCGAAATTTCTCGAAAGAGTCAACTCAGCATCATATTGTATTACACAATTATATTATTCATTCATATGTTCTACATTTAGGAAATTATGTAAAAAAATTCCACACTTGTGAACATATTTAATGAACAAATTATATATGACTGTGAAAGTTCTTCGAGCTCCGCCTTTTTGGTCCACCTCCTGTGTTCCTGTCTTTATCTATCTATTCAGTTTTCTTAACGTTTTAAGTCCATACGAGTTTAGCGCTTCGCCATGAATATAATGTTAAATAACCATTATTATGACTGAAGCAGTATTATCATCGCCAGAACGACTGAATGATAAATGGAAGAGTAAATGAATATGTAAGAGAGAGAGAGAGAGAGAGAGAGAGAGAGAGAGAGAGAGAGAGAGAGAGAGAGAGAGAGAGAGAGAGAGAGAGAGAGAGAGAGAAACTATATTTTTTTACCTGGATTAAGAAATATCGTGAATTATCTAGGTGTGCGAGGTAAGGATAAAAAGGTAGAAGACTTTCCCTGTACCCTCCACTCCCTCCAGCCAAGACTGTCATGAAAGCATAGGAGAAAATACAGAAGACTTGAGCTACTTAATCCAGAGTTGTTTGTACCAGAGGTTTTACTGATCAAAATTAGTTCTGTGACTGTCACAACTACCATTATTTACTCGGTTGCCTCTTCTATAACTGATTTTCCTGGTGCAGTAGCAGAAAACAGAATACCTCATATGATGTGCGTATTTGACAGTGTGCATGGGTTTAGCGTGGATTTAGTGAGTGGTTGAGTGAGGCAGTGAGTGTACCAGGAAGCACCTCACTCCGGTCTTCTCTCGCCAGACCTTATTTATACCTTACTTTGTTTCTGAGGGTTAGGAGAGAGGTGGGAAGGAGGGTGGGGAAAGAGAAATATTTTATTTCCTAGAAACCACTAGATTTGAGGATTTGCGAAACCTGGGCTCAGAGAAATTAAAAACACTACATAGCTGAAAATTATTTAGTGAGGAGAGAAAGGTTAGTGCCAGTGGTACATAATTTTCCTACCAACAGAAGGCCAGTGGGGAAATATGAGAATTGAACAGCGATTCACATATTGGAAAAAACAGCAGAATTAGAGCAACAAGAATTACAGCTAAAATACTGACATAAGCAGATTTGATCCCTAAGCAAACTGACTAGAAGAAATGGAACATCCTAAATCATTTTCATGGAAAATAAAACTCATGGTGGTAACTTTGAGCCAGCAAGGAAGAGACGCCACGAGATACGTAAATTTCATATGGTATTAAACCTAAACGAAAATGACATGTGAAATCAATTATGGGAAATCACTGGACACCAGTGAATGGAGAATGAGTAACAGGAAATCAGACTTTAGAAGATCGGACTGTGATGTAAAGAGAAATTTTCTGAGTAGTGCAATGGAAAAAAAGAACCGGAAAACAAGTAGTATAAGATAAGATAGAGACGGTCGATTTTATAGTTCCGACAACTGGGGTATGATTTATGCCAGTGGAGACGATAAGAGATAAGAAAAAGGGAGATATTATATATCAGAAAGACATGCAGAGAAGCCACTGGTTTGTGTAAGTGGGAGTGAAAAATGTTCATAGCTAATTATACGGCACGAAATAAAAAAAAAAGATATAAATATGAATGCCAGAGGAAAACATAGTTCGGAAAGAAAAAGAAAAATTGAATTAAAGCTACTCCACAGTCGTATATGCAAAGAATATAATAGGATATTCAAGGTTTCATGGAAGAACTTTTGGAGCTACCTGCCGCAAGTCACACACAGAAAGGTAGTAACACCTACAGGCGGGTGGATATGAATAGTGTCTACAGAGAATCAAATGAATGATGCTGGATCCTGTTGAAACAGAAAGGAAAATGCACACATCTTGCCTATCCCTGTATAACAAGTTGGTCATCAATTGGGGTCCACATGACCCACCACTTCCCAAAGACATATCTACGTGTGAAGCCAAGAAGTCACTGGCAGGTAGAAATCTGCTATCTAAATTGCTCGAAAGAGCAGTTTTTGTCTCGGCAGCCACCCTCAGTTCCCGAGACCCTGACATCTTCTAGGTACCATCGTAAAAATAAGCTAATCATTCTACAATCTTTCAGACTACTGAGTAGACATAAGCATATGTACACACACACACACACACACACACACACACACACACACACACAAACACCACACACACACACAAACACACACACACAAACACACACACACAGGGAAACCATGGCTAAAGGGTTCCCAAAAATACCGGCGAGTGTAACTTGACCACAACAGAACACAAAGAGAGGGAACAACATAGAAATAGTAAGAAGGCACCAAAGGCAGGAAAACAAGACAGGGCAAGTACCGACAATCAGGGGAGTGCAGCCTCAGGGAAAACAACAAACACAACTGCCCACAAAACTAGTCACGGCACCCCCGTCAACCCCTACCACGCAAACACAATACCGGATCCAAGCCGTACTTCACACCTGCAGTCCCCTAACCCCAGTACTAATGCCACCACAACAGCACCAACACTCCCACAACTCCCATAATATCTGGACATGCTACGACTCCCTCAACGCTTACTACCCCACACCAACCGAACACAATAACCAGAAACAAGGCACATTCCACAGCCCACAACCCCCACCATCACTAATACCATCATCACAACAACCTTACATAATATCCTGCCCTGCCTTCCAAGTCTACCAACCCCTCCCACCTCCCAGAATACAGGTCTAGGAAGGAAGCTGAATGCATGGGACACCAATGCAGATGGAATAACAAATAAGAGTGAGGAGTGGCAGGAAAGAATCACAGAGGCATCCTAGACATCATAGCACTCACATATACAAATCTCACGAGAGGTAATAACAGATGCAATCTTCTCCAGGCTGAGAGACTGACAACCTCAAATCTCCGACTTCAAGGGTGATGGACTGATTACATCGTTTTCACATCTCTAATGCTCCTGTTTACTTTTGTACTCGACTGAAGAAGCCTACTGTGTAGGCGAAACGTTTCGGAATAAAGTTGCCTAACTGCTGCCCATTTGTCTTACCTACCAACCTGTCGGTATTGTATACCATTTTAATATTCATGTGGTTACATAGTAGAAGCGCTTCAAACTGATAATGATAGCTGTGATGCACAACCCACCACCGAACAGCAGGAGGTCAAGACAAGTATGTGATGAACAGTTCAGACACAGGGGACATCACACAAGGCCTATAGGCACTAGTGATCACATGGTCCTGAGTTTCGAAAACAGTAGAATTAGCAATGGAGAAAGAAGCAGTATGAGAAGGACGTTAGAAGCCAAACTTCCAAAGAGGAAGTTTGGCTTTCTAAGTCCTTTTAGAGGTACAGTGGGCTAGAGATCTGGAGGGAGCGACAGTAAATGAAATGATCGAACATGTGACCACAAAGTTCAGGGAGGCAGAGGAAAAGTTCTTGCCAAGGGCCAAATGAAACAATGGGAAGACCAGAGTGAGCCGTGGTTTACGCAGAGGTGTGGAGAGGCCAGTGCCAAGTGTGCTAGAATGTGGAAAAAGTATAAATGGCAAAGGACTCAGGAAAACTGGGAGCAGAGCCGAAGAGCCAGAAATGAATATGCATGGACAAGTAGAGTGACTCAACATCAATGTGAGAATGACATAGCAACAAAAGCTAAATCTGATCCAGAGTTGTTAAGCAGCCACATTAGGAGGAAAACAACTGTCAAGGACCAGTAATCAGACAGAGGAAGAAAGTAGGGAATCTTACAGGGAACGATTATGAAATATGCGAGGAATTCAGCTCACGATTCAGGGAGGTATTCGTAGTGGAGACAGAGAGGCTACCAGCAAACCAAGGTGGTACAGTGCACCATCATGTGCTAGAGACACTGCACACAAACGACGAGGTGAAGAAACTGCAAGATACCTCTAAGGCGGTGGGCCCAAATAATATCTCTCTCTGGGTCTTGAGAGAGGAAGCAAGTAAACTGTGCGTCACTAACAACAATCTCCAACAATTTTTTCGAGGTGTGGAAGACAGCATAGTCCTGATTTTTAAGATAAGAGACAGAGAGGCTGCACTAAACTACAGACTGGTGTCGCTAACTTGTATAGTATGTAAAGTTATGAGAAAGATTATCAGGAGAAGAGTGGTGGAGCACCTAGTAAGGAACAGGCTCATACATGACAACCAGCACGGCATCAGGAAAGGAAAATCTTGCGTCACAAACCAGCTGGAGTTCTACGATAAGGTAACAGAGGTAAGACAGGATAGAGAGCGGATTAGATAGAAAGCATCTTCTTGGACTGTAAGAACGCTTTCTACACCATGCCATACAGGAGACTGGTTGAAAAACTAGAGGAGCAGGCAAAAATACCAGTGGATCAAAGAATGCCTGACCAGAAGGAAACAACTTGTTGGTATGTAACAAGATGTCAGAGTGGATGCATGTGTCGAGTGGGGTTCCACGAGGATCAGTCCTAGAGGAGCAGGCAGGATAGCAGGGACATTACTGCAATGGATCAGAGAATACTTGGCAGGAAGGAAACAACGCGTTGGTACGTGACTAGTTGTCAGAGTAGATGCACGTGTCGAGTGGGGTTCCACAAGGATCAGTCCTAGGTCCGGTGCTTTTTCTTGTATATGTGAATGCCATGATGGAAGGGATAGATTCAGAGGTTTCCCTCTTTACAGACGATGTGAAGCTCATGCAGAGAATACGTGGAAGTGGATCAAGTAAACCTGCAAGATCTGGACAGACTGCAAACCTAGTCCTACAAATGGCTCCTGGAGTTTGTTTCCAGGAGCCATTTGTTTATGGAAGTACAACGAACATTGCAGACAGAGTACAGCCTAAGAGGTCAAAGGATGTAAAATCCACTCAGGAAAAAAGATCTTGGGGTGAGCATCATACCGAGCACATCTTCTGAGGCACATATACACTAAGTAACTGCTTCAGCTTGTGGACGCCTTGCCAAACCTGAGAATAGCATTTCGACATCTAAGTAAGGAGTCATTCACAACACTGTACACCATGTACGTCAGGTCCATATTGGAATATGAAGCACTAGTATGGAACCCCTCACCTGGCCAAGTATGTCAGGAAACTAGAGAAAGTGCAAAGGTTTGCTGCGGGACTAGTCCCAGAGCTAAGGGGCATCTCCCGAGGAGACATTAAGAGAACTCGACCTGACGACACTGGAGGACAGAAGGGACAGCGAAGACATGATACCGACATATGAAATACTGAGAGGAATCCGCAAGGTGGACGGAGACAAGATGTTCCAGAGATGGGACACAGCAACAGTGGGTCACAACTGGAAGTTGAAGATCCAGATGAGTCACAGACATGTTAGGAAGTATTTCTTCAGCCAGATAGTTGTCAGGAAGTAGAATAGTCTGGAAAATGAGGTAGTGGACGTAGGTAACATACATAGCTTTAAGATGAGATATGATAAAGATCATGGAGCGGGAACAGAGTGGACTTAGTGGCGACCAGTGAAGAGACGGGACCAGGAGCTATGATTCGACCCCTGCAACCTCAATTAGGTTAGTAGACACACACACACACACAAGGGTAACAGGAATAATGAAAAAGCCAGGACGAGCCTATGGTTCACCCAAAGGTGCAGGGAGGCAAAAACCAAGTGTGCTAGGGAATGGAAGAAATATAGAAGGCACAGGACCCAGGAGAATAAGGAGAGCAGTCGTAGAGCCAGAAATGAATATGCACAGATAAGAAGGGAGGCCCAACGACAACATGAAAACGACATAACAGCGAAAGCCACATCTGACCCGAAACTGTTATACAGCCACATCAGGAGGAAAACAACAGTCAAGGACCAGGTAATCAGGCTAAGGAAGGAAGGAGGAGAGACAACAAGAAATGACCGTGAAGTATGCGAGGAACTCAACAAGAGATTCAAAGAAGTGCTGGACACAGTACACACAACCGAGGAAGAGGTGAAGAGGCTTCCGAGTGAGCTAGATACCTCAAAGGCAATGGGACCGGATAACATCTCTCCATGGGTCCTGAGAGAGGGAGCAGAGGCGGTATGTGTACCCCTAACAACAATATTCAATTCATCTATCGAAACAGGGAGATTGCCTGAGGCATGGAAGACAACAAATTTAGTCCCAATCTTTAAAAAAGGAGACAGACATGAAGCACTAAACTTCAGACCAGTGTCACTGACATGTATAGTATGCAAAGTCATGGAGAAGATTATCAGGAGAAGAGTGGTGGAACACCTAGAAAGGAACGATCTCATCAACAGCAGCCAACATGGTTTCAGGGACGGGAAATCCTGTGTCACAAGCCTACTGGAGTTCTATGACATGGTGACAGCAGTAAGACAAGAGAGAGAGGGATGGGTGGATTGCATTTTCTTGGACTGCAAGAAGGCGTTTGACACAGTTTCACACAAGAGATTAGTGCAAAAACTGGAGGACCAAGCAGGGATAGCAGGAAAGGCACTACAATGGCTCAGGGAATACTTGTCAGGAAGACAGCAGCGAGTCATGGTACGTGGCGAGGTGTCAGAGTGGGCACCTGTGACCAGCGGGGTCCCACAGGGGTCAGTCCTAGGACCAGTGCTGTTTCTGGTATTTGTCAACGACATGACGGAAGGAATAGACTCCGAAGTGTCCCTGTTTGCAGATGACGTGAAGTTGATGAGAAAAATTCATTCGATCGAAGACCAGGCAGAACTACAAAGGGATCTGGACAGGCTGCAGACCTGGTCCAACAATTGGCTCCTGGAGTTCAACCCCACCAAGTGCAAAGTCATGAAGATTGGGTAATGGCAAAGAAGACCGCAGACGGAGTACAGTCTAGGGGGCCAGAGACTACAAACCTCACTCAAGGAAAAAGATCTTGGGGCGAGTACAACACCAGGCACATCTGAAGCGCACATCAACCAAATAACTGCTGCAGCATATGGACGCCTAGCAAACCTCAGAACAGCATTCCGACATCGCAATAAGGAATCATTCAGGACCCTGTACACCGTGTACGTTAGGCCCATATTAGAGTATGCGGCCCCATTTTGGAACCCACACCTAGCCAAGCACGTAAAGAAATTAGAAAAAGTGCAAAGGTTTGCAACAAGACTAGTCCCAGAGCTAAGAGGTATGTCCTACGAGGAGAGGTTAAGGGAAATCAACCTGACGACACTGGAGGACAGGAGAGATAGGGGGGACATGATAACGACATACAAAATACTGAGAGGAATTGACAAGGTGGACAAAGACAGGATGTTCCAGAGATGGGACCCAGCAACAAGGGGACACAGTTGGAAGTTGGACACAGATGAATCACAGGGATGTTAGGAAGTATTTCTTCAGCCACAGTGTAGTCAGGAAGTGAAATAGTTTGGGAAGCGATGTAGTGGAGGCAGGATCCATACATAGCTTTAAGCAGAGGTATGATAAAGCTCAAGGTTCGGGGAGAGTGACCTAGTAGCGACCAGTGAAGAGGCGGGGCCAGGAGTATGGACTCGACCCCTGCATCCTCAACTAGGTGAGTACAACTAGGCGAGTACACTGCAAACACACACACACACACACACACACACACACACACACACACACACACACACGCACACACGCACACACACACACACACACACACACACACACACACACACACACACACACACACACACAATGGAAGCAGAAATGCTGTGTGTGCCACTAACCACAGTCTTCAACACTTCCCTTGAAACTGGGCAACTACCTGAGGTATGGAAGACAGCAAATGTAGCACCCATATTCAAAAAAGGAAACAGAAAAAAGGGCATTAAACTATAGAACAGTGCCACTGACGTGTATAGTATGCAAAGTCATGGAGAGCATTATCAGGAGGAGAGTGGTGGAGCACCTGGAACGGAACAAGAGTATAAACGCCAACCAGCACAGATTTATGGAAGACAAATCTTGTGTCACAAACCTCCGGAAGTTTTATGATAAACTAAAAGAAGTAAGACAGGAGAGAGAGAGAGAGGTGGATTGATTGCATCTTCTTGGACTGCAAGAAGGTCTTCGACACAGCTCCTCAGAGGAGATTAGTGCAGAAGCTAGAGGATTAGGAGCGTATAACAAGAAAGGCACTGCAATAGATCGGAGAATACCTGACAGGGAGGCAACAACGAATCATGGTACGTGATGAGGTATCACAGTGGGCACCTGTGACGAGCGGGGTCCCACAGAGGTCCGTCCTAGGACCAGTGCTATTTCTGGTATATGTGAATGACATGACGGAAGGGTTAGACAGAGAAGTGTTCCTGCTCCCAGCTGATGTGAAGTTATTGAGGAGAATTAAATCAGATGAGAATCAGGTAGGACTTCAAAGAGACCTGGACAGGCTGGACACCTGGTCCAGCAACTGGCTTCTCGAATTTAACCCAGCCAATTGCAAAGTCATGAAGATCGGGGAAGGACAAAAAAGACCACAAACGAAGTATAGGCTAGGTGGCCAAAGACTGCAAACCTAGCTTAAGGAGAAAGATCTTGGGGTGAGTATAACACCGAGCATGTCTCCGGAAGCACACATCAACCAGATAACTGCTGCAGCATATGAGCGCCTGGCAAACCTGAGAACAGCGTTCCGATACCTTAGTAAGGAATCGTTCAAGACATTGTACACCGTGTACGTCAGGCCCATACTGGAGTATGCAGCGCCTGTTTGGAACCCACACTTGACCACGCACGTCAAGAAATTAGAGAAAGTGCAAAGATTTGTGACAAGGTTAGTTCCATAGCTAAGGGGAATGTCCTACGAAAAAGGTTAAGGGAAATCGGCCTAACGACATTGGAGGACAGGAGGGTTAGGAGAGACATGATAACGACATACAAAATACTGCGTGGAATAGACAAGGTGGACAGAGACAGGATGTTCCAGAGATGGGACACAGAAACAAGGGGTCACAATTAGAAGTTGAAGACCCAGATGAGTCAAAGGGATTTTAGGAAGTATTTCTTCAGTCATACAGTAGTCAGGAAGTGGAATAGCCTATCAAGTGAGGTAGTGGAGGCAGGAACCGTACATAGCTTTAAGATTAGGTATGAGAAAGCTCATAGAGCAGGGAGAGAGAGGGCCTAGTAGCACTCAGTGAAGAATCGGGGCCAGGAGCTGAGTCTCGACCCCTACAACCACAATTAGGTGAGTACATTTGTAAATTATTATTATTTTTTTAATTATTTTTAATGCTATTTTGAGGGTTTGTTGGTTATTCCATAAGTAACTTGAAGACATTTACAAAGAGAATTCGTATGACATTTATGAGCTTGGATATTCTTTTTTAGGAGGATTTACAATGGATTTTTAAATATATATATATATATATATATATATATATATATATATATATATATATATATATATATATATATATATATATATATATATATATATTAATTAACATTTATATGGTAGCATTATGAAGTGTGGTTTAGAAAACCTACAAGGTGAAACATTGTGAAACATTGGGAAATGTTTCTTGTGGAAACGTTTCGCCAGTGGCTTCCTCAGTCCGATTGTAATAATAATAATAATAATAATAATAATAATAATAATAATAATAAAAATAATAATAATAATATCTTTCTACAAGTACATGTACAAGGTATACAGGTCTAGCTGACATCAGTGACATAGTACTACATAGAAAGCCACTTGTTATGCTGAGCATTTCGGGCAAGTTAGGTCAGTGTCCCAGGATGCGACCCACACCGGTCCACTAACACCCAGATACCCATTTTACTGATGGGTGAACATAGACAACCGGTGTAAAGAAACGCGTCCTATGTTTCTGCTTTGATTGGGAATCGAGCCCGGACGCTCGCCGTGTGAAGCGAGAGTTTTAGCCACCAGGCCACCGGAAAAGAAGAGTGCAAGATGAGGAGGAGTTTGAGGTAATCAGTCCCTCTTGAGAAAAGTATAGCATATGTAGTATATAAAGCACTTCTTCACTCATATGCTGTACTTTACTCAAGATTGATAGGCTGAACACATCGACTCCAGGCTGAGGGACTGATTACTTGAAACTCCTCCTCATCTTCCACTGTTCTTGTGTGTACTTGACTAAAGAAGCCACTGGCTGGCTAAAAGTTTCCACGAGTGTCTCATTCTTCAGCATTAAAAAAATTTACACTGGAATTTTTATAGCTTTTCATATAAGTTACAGATATTCAATTTATGATTGAGGAAAAGATTGTCAACTGAAATAGGACAAAAGTGGAAGGATATTGTTGCTGCTTACCGCTTTCTTCTTTCCATCTTCTATTGCACTTCCTCAGTCCAGACTCCCTGTCTCATACGCTTACTCTTTCCATGAATTCTCACTTCCTCCTGGTTCACAAGAACCCCAGCAACCAAGTACCTCCTGTTATAGCAATGTTACTGTTAATAGTAGTTATACTGGTAGTGACAGTACTTGTAGTTTCAGCATTATAAATATAACTACTTCAGCATTTCAGCGTCTTCCTCCGCGATCCTTCATCCCCTCATCCCACTCTCTCCTCCTTTAATCCCTGGCTCACCCCCTTCCCCTGTCCAGCCACCTCCTGAGACTCGCGTCTCTCCCCACACCACCACACACTCCTTTACGTATTCATGGAAACGTGATTTTTGCATAAGTTAAATGAAGAACATCGGCCACCTTTATGAATATTTATCTACTAATCATTCTATTTCCTCTGACCGTGTCCAGCCAAGGCTGAGTGAGCAGCGTCCTCATATAGTATCATTTTTATTTGCCATGATTGTTTCAGTTAAGTATCTCTTCTTGCAAAATTTATGTGCTGTGATTGTATGACTGTATCGTTCAATGCGATATCTCGTCTGAACTATGAATACTTTACCAGAGTATAGTGCAGCATTATTTACGAGCACAAGCGCTAACCAGCTAAGATCTTAAATTCCTGTATTTTGTGAAAGTATTATATTCATGCGAAAGTATTAAGCCCGTAGGGAGTAATCCAGCATCTGAGGAATAGGAGGAAAATAGGTTTGACCAAGGAAGTGAAAGGTAGCTTCCTTTCTGTGAGTCAAAATCTCTTCACCGACGTCGAGGCACATCCTTTGGAAAGTCACTTTATGCAAGAACACTTAGGAACTATGAGCTGTATAGGAGTGTATCTTTTAGCAAAGGCGTTGATAGACTATAATTGTATACATTTCTTTTTTTACTGCAGTTTTATTTTTGTTCTGTGACTTATGTTTATTACGACATTGTGATTCAAGAAATTGACCAAAAGACAAATTATTAATTAATCGACAAGTTGGGAATCAGAAGACTGAGAGTGTTTAAGAAATTCGTAAAATGTATTATAAGCAAGATTAAAGAATGTAATAAAGTTGGTAGAATTACCGACAATATGTAAAGTAAAAGGACACAAGTGCAACTAATGTGACATTTATTGTGGCAACGTTTCGCTCTCCAGGAGCTTTATCAAGCCATTACAAACAATACATGGACACAGAGGGTATATAAAGGCTCTGAGTGAGGGGCAATACTAGTGAGGTAACATTTCGATGTTCACTAGTGGTGGTGGTAGTAGTAGTAGTAGTAGTAACAAAAATAATACAATAAGGAAGAGCAATTAATTCGTACATGAGTAAAAGGATATAAAAGCTATTACTTGGGTAACATAAAAATAGGTTGGACAAAATTAGACGGAAAGAAGCAGGTTTTTTTCAGGGGTTCACTCTCTGTAATGTGCTTGTTTAGTATAACAGGATGAGACTATGTGATGGCAGGGTTTACTGTTTTCAGGAGGATTCTTGCTAAGACTTCGGAGGATGGTGAACTGCCGTTGTTTTGTTTAATTGTATTTGAAACAGGATCAGTGCTGATTCAAGGCACTTGCGTCTGCGGAAATTAGTTCTTTGATCACTAATTGGGGTCTCTGAATTTCATGAGATGATTGGTGGAATTTCGGTGTTGTACACAGGCGTTGTTTAAGTTGTCGTTCCTACATGCGTAAATGTGTTCATTGAGGCGGGTGTCGAGGTTTCTTGCTGTTTCACCTACGTAGATCTTGTCACAGCCTCCACAGGGTATAGTGTAAACTCCTGCATTGACTGGTTCGTGGTGCTTGGGTTTTGTCCTGGTTAGATCTTTTATTGAAGTGGTAGAAGCGATGGCTACTCTGGTGTTAGCTTGTGAAAGTACTTTTGAGACGTTTAGTGCAACCTGGCTGTTGGGAAGAATTGTAACTTTGTTGGGAGCGGTGTTGATGCGTGGAGAATTGATGATCTGAAGAGCTCTTTTCTTGCAGTCTTTGATGAAAAAAGAAGGAAATTGTAACTCAGTGAATGTTTGGTGAAAGTAAGTGCATTCCTCGTCAAGAAACTCAGGACTACAAATTCGGTATGCTCTTAGGAAAAACCCGATGATGATGCCTCTTTTGGTCTTGGTATCTTGACTGGAATAGAAGTGTGTGAGATCATTTTTATTGGTGGGTTTCCGATAAACTTGAAATCTTAGGTTGTTGTCTACTTTGTGAATGAGGACGTCGAGGAAAGGTAGCTTGTCATTGGACTCTTCTTCTAGTGTAAACTGAATCGCTGGTTCAACTGCGTTGAGCCTTGCCTGAAGATACCGTACATCAAAACGTTTTGGAGTTATTACGAGGACATCGTCCACGTAACGTAACCAAGTGACGCTTGAAGGGATGATTTTGGCGAAATGTTCGGACTCTAGGTGTTCCATGTATAAGTTGGCTAGGACGGCACTTATTGGGGATCCCATTCCCATGCCGTAGGTTTGTTTGTAGAGCTTGTTATTGAAAGAAAAACAGTTGAAATTAACACAGAGTTCAATCAAGTCAACAAAATCTCCGGGAGGTAAAGGAAGATTAAGGTTCTGGTTGACTTAGCAGTTTGGATGTGACTTCCCTCTTCACAAAATTTACCTACCAAAAAAGCCATCGAGGTTTTTCTACGACTTTAAAGTCACCAGAACCTTAATCCCTCTACCCCGGAGATTTTGTTGACTGATTGAACTCTGTGTTAATTTCAATGTTTTTCTTTCAATAACAGCTCTACAAACAAACTACGGCTGGGAATGGGATCCCAATAGTGCCGTCCTAGCCAAACTTATACATGGAACACCTAGAGTCCGAACACTTCGCAAAAATCATCCCTTAAAAGCGTCACTTGGTTACGTTACGTGGACGATGTCCTCGTAATAACTCCAAAACGTTTTGATGTACGGGATCTTCAGGCAAGGCTCAACGCAGTTGAACCAGCGATTCAGTTTTTCACTAGAAGAAGAGTCCAATGACAAGCTACCTTTCCTCGCGTCCTCATTCAAAAGTAGACAACAACCTAAGATTTCAAGTTTATCGAAACCCACCATAAAATGATCTCACACACTTCTATTCCAGTCAAGATACCAAGACCAAAAGAGGCATCATCATCGGGTTTTTCCTAAGGGCATACCGAATTTGTAGTCCTGAGTTTCTTGAGAGGAATTTTACTTACATTCACCAAACATTCACTGAGTTACAATTTCCTTCTTTTTTCATCAAAGACTGCAAGAAAAGAGCTCTTCAGATCACCAATTCTCCACGCATCAACACCGCTCCCAACAAAGTTACAATTCTTCCCAACAGCCAGGGTTTCACTAAAGTCTCAAAATAAAAAAAAAATTCTTACAAGCTAACACCAGAGTCGCCATCGCCACTGTGTGGCAAAACGTTTCCTGAATAAAGATTTCCATATGCTGCATAAGTGTCTCAATCTTCAACATGTCGGTTTTTCAAACCATTCATCACAACTGTCAGACACTGCAGCATCATGGGATCTTGTTACAAAGAATTCTTCAACACTTGTTCAACCTTTGGACGAAGACCTACTTCGACTAGTGGATGGTACCACTATGACCCCGCCTCCACCTGCTTCACGTCACCTCACTACAGTATATAAGCCACGTCTACGGCCCTATGCTGTACATTCTACAAGATTGATGGACTGAACACATCGACTCCAGGTTGAGGGACTGATTACCTCACTCTCCTCCTCTCCTTACGCCTTCCTCTTTGTATTGGACTGATGAAGCCACTGTGTGGCGAAACGTTTCCTGAATAAAGATTTCCATATGCTGCATAAGTGTCTCAATCTTCATACAGAGTCTATTTGGATAGAATTTTCAGAGGGGCATGAAAAATTAATTTTAGGTGTGATATACCGTCCCCCAAATTTAGATAGGGACCAGGGGAGACTACTATGGGAGGAAATTGTTAGGGCCACAAGGCACGATAATATAGTAATTCTAGAAGACTTTAACTTTAGTCATATTGATTGGAATTTCTTGACTGGGAATTTAGGATCATACGACTTCTTAGAAGTAGTTCAGGATTGTTTTTTGAAGCAATTTGTGACAGAACCTACAAGGGGTAATAACCTGCTTGATTTAGTTCTGGCAAACAATGAATCCCTTGTTAATAATTTAGAAGTTTCAGAGGAACTGGGTGCTAGCGACCACAAATCAATTACATTTAGAATTGAATGGAAGTATGATAGTAGGGATAACTCAGTAACAGTCCCAGATTTTCGCTTAGCAGATTACGATGGGCTTAGAGAACACTTATCATCTGTTATCGGGTAACGAAGAGAGCTATCAATTTGACAGTTTTCTGAGCACAATACATGCTGCTCAAAGAACGTTTATCCCTTACAAGGAAATTAGATCAAATAGAAATGACCCAAAATGGATGAATAATAGGCTGAAATATCTACTAGGGCATAAGAAAGGAATTTATAGGCGTATCAAAAGAGGCGAGGGTCATCTTATGAATCAGTATATTGACATTAAGAGGGACATTAAAAAGGGGATAAGAAAAGCTAAAAGGGACTATGAAATTAAAGTTGCTAGGGATTCTAAAACTAACCCAAAAAGTTTTTTCCAGGTCTATAGAACAAAAGTCAGAGATAAGATAGGTCCCCTTAAAACTAACTATGGGCATCTTACTGACAAAGAGAATGAAATGTGCTCGATTTTAAATAATTATTTTCTCTCGGTTTTTACACAGGAAGACACAATAATATTCCGGTAATTAATTTTTATAGTGGATCAGAAGAAGATAAATTATGCAACATCACAGTCACTAGTGAAATGGTTGTGTGAAGCAGATAGACCGACTGAAGCAAAATAAGTCACCGGGTCCTGATGAGGTTTTTTCAAGGGTTCTAAAGGAATGCAAAATGGAGTCTGTGAACCATTAACTAATATTTTTAATTTATCTCTTCAAACAGGTGTAGTGTCTGATATGTGGAAGATGGCTAATGTAATTCCTATTTTTAAAACAGGGGACAAGTCGTTACCGTCAAATTACCGCCCAATAAGCCTGACCTCAATTGTAGGCAAATTACTAGAGTCAATTATAGCTGAGATTATAAGAAGCCATCTCGATAAGCATAGCTTGATTAATGATACTCAGCATGGATTCACATGAGGCCGGTTTGTCTAACTAATTTATTAACTTCTTCAGTAAAGCTTTTGAGGCTGTTGACCACGATAAAGAATTTGATATTATTTACTTAGATTTTAGTAAGGCATTTGATAGAGTTCCACACCAAAGACTGTTGAAGAAAGTAGCAGCTCATGGCATTGGGGGAAGGGTGCTCTCGTGGATCGAATCATGGCTCACAGACAAGAAGCAGAGAGTGTCCATAAATGGGGTTAAATCCGAGTGGGGATCAGTAACAAGTGGCGTTCCACAGGGATCAGTCTTGGGCCCGTTGTTGTTTATAATATATATCAATGATCTTGATGAGGGAATTACTAGTGATATGAGTAAATTCGCCGATGACACGAAGATAGGTAGGATAATTGATTCAAACGTAGATGTTAGGGAACTTCAGGAGGATTTAGACAAACTCTACTCTTGGTCAGAAAAGTGGCAGATGCAGTTCAATGTAGATAAATGCAAGGTTCTGAAGCTCGGGAGTGTCCATAACCCTAGCACTTATAAGTTAAATAATGTAGAACTTAGCCATACAGATTGCGAAAAGGACTTGGGGGTTATGGTAAACAGCAACCTTAAACCAAGACAGCAATGCCTAAGCGTACGTAATAAGGCAAATAGATTACTGGGATTTATATCAAGAAGTGTAAGCAACAGAAGTCCAGAGGTCATACTGCAGCTTTATACATCATTAGTAAGGCCTCACCTAGATTATGCAGCTCAATTCTGGTCTCCATATTACAGAATGGACATAAATTCGTTAGAAAACATTCAGCGTAGGATGACTAAATTAATACATAGCATTAGAAATCTTCCTTATGAAGAAAGATTGAAGACTCTTAAGTTACATTCACTTGTTAGACGAAGAATGAGGGGAGACCTGATCGAAGTGTATAAGTGGAAGATAGGTATTAATAAAGGGGATATTAATAAGGTCGTGAGGATATCTCTCCAAGAGAGAACCCCGGCAGTAATGGATTTAAATTAGATAAGTTTAGATTTAGAAAGGACATAGGAAAGTATTGGTTTGGAAATAGGGTAGTTGATGAGTGGAACAGTCTACCTAGTTGGGTTATTGAGGCTAGGACTTTGGGTAGTTTCAAATTTAGGTTGGATAAGTACATGAGTGGGAGGGGTTGGATTTGAGTGGGACTTGCACATCAGAGCTTATTTCTTGGGTGGCATTGAAAATTGCGTTGGGCAAATGCTTGTTAGTGGGATGAATTGTAAAGAACCTGCCTAGTATGGGCCAACAGGCCTGCTGCAGTGTTCCTCCTTTATGTTCTTATGTTCTTATTAATTTAGTCATCCTACGCTGAATGTTTTCTAACGAATTTATGTCCATTCTGTAATATGGAGACCAGAATTGAGCTGCATAATCTAGGTGAGGCCTTACTAATGATGTATTAAGCTGCAGTATGACCTCTGGATTTCTGTTGCTTACACTTCTTGATATAAATCCCAGTAATCTATTTGCCTTATTACGTACGCTTAGGCATTGCTGTCTTGGTTTAAGGTTGCTGCTTACCATAACCCCCAAGTCCTTTTCGCAATCTGTATGGCTAAGTTCTACATTATTTAACTTATAAGTGCTAGGGTTATGGACACTCCCGAGCTTCAGAACCTTGCATTTATCTACATTGAACTGCATCTGCCACTTTTCTGACCAAGAGTAGAGTTTGTCTAAATCCTCCTGAAGTTCCCTAACATCTACGTTCGAATCAATTATCCTACCTATCTTCGTGTCATCGGCGAATTTGCTCATATCACTAGTAATTCCTTCATCAAGATCATTGATATATATTATAAACAACAACGGGCCCAAGACTGATCCCTGTGGAACGCCACTTGTTACTGATCCCCACTCGGATTTAACCCCATTTATGGACACTCTCTGCTTCCTGTCCGTGAGCCATGATTCGATCCACGAGAGCACCCTTCCCCAATACCATGAGCTGCTACTTTCTTCAACAGTCTTTGGTGCGGAACTCTATCAAATGCCTTACTAAAATCTAAGTAAATAATATCAAATTCTTTATCGTGGTCAACAGCCTCAAAAGCTTTACTGAAGAAAGTTAATAAATTAGTTAGACAAGACCGGCCTCTTGTGAATCCATGCTGAGTATCATTAATCAGGCTATGCTTATCGAGATGGCTTCTTATAATCTCAGCTAAAATTGACTCTAGTAATTTGCCTACAATTGAGGTCAGGCTTATTAGACGGTAATTTGACGGTAACGACTTGTCCCCTGTTTTAAAAATAGGAATTACATTAGCCATCTTCCACATATCAGACACTACACCTGTTTGAAGAGATAAATTAAAAATATTAGTTAATGGTTCACAGACTTCCATTTTGCATTCCTTAAGAACCCTTGAAAAAACCTCATCAGGACCCGGTGACTTATTTTGCTTCAGTCGGTCTATCTGCTTCACAACCATTTCACTAGTGACTGTGATGTTACATAATTTATCTTCTTCTGGTCCACTATAAAAATTAATTACCGGAATATTATTAGTGTCTTCCTGTGTAAAAACCGAGTGAAAATAATTATTTAAAATCGAGCACATTTCATTCTCTTTGTCAGTAAGATGCCCATAGTTATTTTTAAGGGGACCTATCTTATCTCTAACTTTTGTTCTATAGACCTGGAAAAAAACTTTTTGGGTTAGTTTTAGAATCCCTAGCAACTTTAATTTCATAGTCCCTTTTAGCTTTTCTTATCCCCTTTTTAATGTCCCTCTTAATGTCAATATACTGATTCATAAGATGACCCTCGCCTCTTTTGATACGCCTATAAATTCCTTTCTTATGCCCTAGTAGATATTTGAGTCTATTATTCATCCATTTTGGGTCATTTCTATTTGATCTAATTTCTTGAGCAGCATGTATAGTGTTCAGAAAACTGTCATATTGATAGCTCTCTTCGTTACCCCAGTCAACAGATGATAAATTTTCTCTAAGCCCATCGTAATCTGCTAAGCGAAAATCTGGGACTGTTACTGAGTTATCGCTTCTATCGTACTTCCATTCAATGCTAAATGTAATTGATTTGTGGTCTCTAGTACTCAGTTCCTCTGAAATTTCTAAATTATTAACAAGATTCATTGTTTGCCAGAACTAAGTCAAGCAGGTTATTTCCCCTTGTAGGTTCTGTCACAAACTGCTTCAAAAAACAATCCTGAACTACTTCTAACAAGTCGTATGATTCTAAATTCCCAGTCAAGAAATTCCAATCAATATGACTAAAGTTAAAGTCTCCTAGAATTACTACATTATCGTGCCTTGTGGCCTTAACAATTTCCTCCCATAGTAGTCTCCCTTGGTCCCTATCTAAGTTTGGGGGACGGTATATCACTCCTAAAATCAGTTTTTCATGCCCCTCTGAAAATTCTATCCAAACAGACTCTGTATTTGTTACTTCAGACTTAATACCCGTTTTTATGAAACAGTTCAAACGATCTCGGACATACAGTGCCACCCCACCCCCCTTCCCGATACTTCTATCTACTTGGAACAATTTAAAACCCTGAATGTGACATTCCGCAGGCATGTCCCGACTTTTTTAATTAAACCACATCTCAGTTAAGGCAAATACATCAATGTTACCTGCACTAGCAACTAATCTCAACTCGTCCATCTTATTCCTAGCACTATGGCTATTAGCATAATAAACATTGAAACACACTCCTTTCTCTTTGCCCTTCCTGCTCATTTCTGTTTTTCTACTAAACCTATTACTGTCCTTATCACCCAGTGTCACTGGCTTTTCAATATCTACCTCGTTCTGCTTATTACTAGTTCCTCTAAAACTCATAATATTACTACACTGGGACTTCACTGTTCTCCTGCCAAAACCCATTCCCCTAACTATTCCTAGTTTAAAGTCCTAACAGCTCCCTCCACCGCAGTTGCCAGTGCTCCCACCCCAGACCTAGATAAGTGAACCCCATCCCTGGCATACATGTCATTTCTGCCATAGAAGAGGTCCCAGTTGTCAATGAATGTTACCGCATTTTCCTTACAGTATTTGTCCAGCCAGCAATTGACACCAATTGCCCTGGACAACCATTCATTTCCAACTCCTCTCCTTGGCAAAATACCACGTATGACAGGGTTCCCACCCTTCCTCCTAATTGTTTCTATTGCTGACCTATACCTGCTAATCAGGTCTTCACTCCTACGTCTGCCAACATCGTTGCCTCCAGCACTGAGACAGATAATAGGATTGCTCCCATTACCTCTCATGATGTCATCCAGACGGCTAACAATATCCTCCATCCATATATATATATAATATATATATATATATATATATATATATATATATATGTGTGTGTGTGTGTGTGTGTGTGTGTGTGTGTGTGTGTGTGTGTGTGTGTGTGTGTGTGTGTGTGTGTGTGTGTTCATATATATATCAGAAGTTTTTGTTACCGACTTCTAGCAACCATCCAGCTGTCGTTTTTACCCTGCAACCATCATCAGTGCTACAACAGCTGTTCTGTACTTACATTGAGACACATTATATATGTATACACAAGCATATGTATACACACCGATCTGAATTTTCTCCTGTTTTTGTAAATAGTTGCTATTTTATTTTCTTTCATCTCCTTGGGGAAGTGAAAAAGAATGTTCCTTCGTAAGCCATGCCTCTCGTAGGAGGCAACTAAAATGCCGGGAGCAATAGGCTAGTAACCCTTTCTCCTGTATAAATTACTAAAAAAGACAATTAGAGAATCTTTTGAACCAAGTGAGAGAGTAATTGTGGAAGGGGGCCTAAATGATGAAGTAGGAAAAACGGTTGGAGAGGTGTGGTAGGTAAATTTGGCTTGCCAGATGTATATGATAATGGGGAGCCTTTGACTGAACTTTGTACAGAAAGGGGTTAGGTTATAAGTAATACATATTTTAATATATATATATATATATATATATATATATATATATATATATATATATATATATATATTATATATATATATATATAAACAAATCTCGTAAATAAGGTTAGTGTAAAATGCAATCCATTCAGTTCTGAACATAGCCTCTGGAAGTAGCAGATATTTGTGGGTCAATATTCATAAAGGTGGCCAATGTTCTTCATCTACCTCATGCATATATCACCCTTCCATGAATACGGAAAGGCGTGGGGTGTTGTGGGACTTCCCCCCGGTCCCTGGGGAAGAGAGAGAGATGAACGGAATGGAAAAAGGGATGGGGATAATGGTAATAGACAACATATTTGCTGCTCTTTGTCCTACTGTTTTTGCTCATACTTGTGTTACTTCTCCTACTCTCACTACTTCTATAGCTTGCCACTTGCCTGTCTGTTGATATTGTTTTTGCTTCTACTTTTCCTTCTGATAGAGTTTCAGTAGGTTACCTACTTGTGGACACAGACACACGAGAGGGAGTCGCCGTCCAGCCGTCGTGGAGAGAAGACGTCGTCGTTCCTGCTCTTCGGTTATCCTGAGTAATTCTCGATCAGAGCAACTCTGAACACTGTTACTCGAGATATTTCTTGGGTTATCCTGAGTTGTTCTCCAACAGAGCTGAGAGGAAACTTGCTTGCAGTCACTTCGAGCCCCATCCCATCAAGAGGGTAAGGCGGTGACTTGCTTGTTCACCCCTCTCTTCCCCATCCCCCCATCCTTCCCCATCCTCCCCTCACACAAACACCTACACTCCTGACGACACTGGAGGACAGGAGGGTCAGGGGAGACATGATAACGACATATAAAATACTGCGTGGAATAGACAAGGTGGACAAAGACAGGATGTTCCAGGGAGGGGACACAGAAACAAGAGGCCACAATTGGAAGTTGAAGACACAAATGAGTCAGAGAGATATTAGGAAGTATTTCTTCAGTCATAGAGTTGTAAGGCAGTGGAATAGCCTAGAAAATGACGTAGTGGAGGCAGGAACCATACACTGTTTTAAGACGAGGTTTGATAAAGCTCATGGAGCGGGGAGAGAGAGGGTCTAGTAGCAACCGGTGAAGAGGCGGGGCCAGGAGCTAAGACTCGACCCCTGCAACCACAAATAGGTGAGTACTGGCCCACACACTAACACACTACATACATTGCTATCCTTCTGACTTTCCTATCTTCTTTTTCGGCAACTTCGCCTTTGGCGAGTTAACACAAGGCATTTTGACCATCCGGTAGCCCGTGTGGTTTTTTAAAATCCGGCCGATCTTTGCCTTGGGCCCTTTCCCCCTCACCACTCGAGGGTAGGCTATCTTAGGGGGCTGACCTTCATAAGTCAGCTGAAATAGGATGTCAGGACTAACACTAAGGAAAGACCCTTTTTGTTAAAGCAACTCCTGTGCCAGATGTACCTTCCTGGACATCATGGCGCGGATAAGAGTAAGATTACGTGCTGATGACAATCAAAAGACGAGGAAAGAAATTCTAGAATGTATTTGTTCGAATTCAACTGTTGCCCCGGTGGATGTTTTTCAAGCCCACGCTGGGGCAGTACTTCTCTCTTCTGAAGAAGAGTTACTTCAACTGCTTAAGCAGGACGTTCTGGACAAATTGAAAACTTCTGGTATCAACCCAATGGCACCTGAAAGTTATCAAGCCCAGAGAACTGTGTTTGTTGCCAGAATTAACAGTTTCATGAGAGAGAGCACAGAGAATGAAATTGTTGATGACTTTAATAGGGAGAATTCGGAATTTAAGGCTGTCCAAGCATATAAATTCTCTAAACCTGGCAACAAGCAGCCAAACTAGTGTGTCAAAATGGTTTCAGATGTTTTGGCACCAGATGTACACCTGACCAAATCTCTCTTGAAAGGTTAGTCAGTGTTACACAATGTTTCAAATGTTACGCATTTGGTCATACCACCAACAAATGCAGTACTCAAGCACTGATTTGCAGCATATGCTCTGGTCAACATTCTTTTAAAGATTGTCATAACAAAACTAAGCCCAAGTGTGTCCTCTGCACTGGAAAACACCATGCTATTTCTGCTATCTGTCCTGAGAGGGAAAAGGTAATGCAGAAAATTCTAGAAGCCAAGAAACTATCCAATTCTTCGAAAACCACTCCCCAGGCACCTCCAACTATGTCCCAAACTTCCTTCCCAGCTTTGCCTGGATCTACTGAGACTCCTCAGGTCTCTTCCACCGGTTCCAATGTTTGGAATTCTGCCCCTCTTGGAGTGTCCCAATCTAACCCTCACCTACAACATGCACAAACGCAATAACAAGGTTCAGCCTCACCTCCCATGTCTCAGGTATCCTCAGACGGGGATATGACGAGAGCTCAACTAATGTATATGATGGCCAAGGACATTGCAGGTGGTGACATTCAACCCTGCTCTAATATTTTCAATGATTTGTTAATGGCTAATGGGATCACTCCCATTAATATCCCAGATAATGTTAAGGTTATTATGGCTCAGCCCTCTCAAAACAGGAAGTATGTGCCCTACTCTACTTCTACAAATAAGTCTAATTCATCCCTTGTTCAGGGATCACCCGCCTCGCTTACCCAGGTTGTCAACGCCCCTCAACCCGATGAGTCAATATCTGACCCTAACCATGCCCCAGAGATTGGTGCTCACACTTCCGCTATTGCAGCTGATCATGCTGCACAAGAACAGGAACTTTCCCAGGGTAATTCACCTGGCCTACCAAATTTTCCCTTCGAGCCTCCACAGTCTCCCATTAACTCTCATGAGCCTCTGCTTCCTGAAACTGGGAATATTACACCTCAGTTTTCTGATGATGACTCTAATGACTCTAATGATTCTGTTAATATTACCAACTCTAGTGAGGATGGTGACACTTTTAGTACACAAGCAACTACTCAGAATTTCCCTCCTCCATTGACGAGTCCAGCAGGGATAGTGTGTATACCAAACATGACATTACTTGCAGACGTTCAGACCGCAGTACACGAGCGAAGTGCAAGAAATAATGGGGATTACAATTTTCCAACTTAATGTTCAACATTTCTTTATTAACCGTTACCTCCTTGAAGGTGAACTACATAATTACAATCCCGATGTTATACTCTTGAATGAGACAGCTGCAAGAGTTGATCAACATATTAAATTACGTGGTTACTCTACTGTGGAGAAATCGAGAGGACCCTATAGTGGTGTAGCCATCTTAGTTAAATTAGGTTATGCATTTAGAAATATTCATGTTGATGAAGATAACATTCTTGCAATAGAACTGACGACGTCTCATGGCCAACTAGTGATAGGAACTGAATATTTTCCCCCGAGACAACCATATATAGAGTCAATTCCACTACATAGGATATTAAGCAGAAATATTCCAACAATTCTAGCGGGAGATTTTAATGCTCATCACCCTGCCCTCTTTAAGTGTGGAGCTGGTAATCCACTGGGTGATTTGAAAGGAAAACAACTCTTTAATATCATGACAGCCAGAAACTTGTCATTTCAAGGCCCATTCTTTAAATCGTATATTGGTCCTCATCCAGGGACACCAGATATAGTCCTGACAAACAGAGACTGTGACCTCTTTCATTGTCGTATCTCTCCTGGTGGGAACGTAGGATCTGACCATATCCCTGTTTTAATACAACTACAAATTCTCCATTTAGAATGCCTGTACCTCCTAAACCCAATCTCAACACCCTAGGATTTGACCCTTTCAGGGCATTTCTGGGTGACGAGGAAATTGTGTCGTTGGAAAAGCTACCTTCCACTGCAATTGATGGCACGATCAGGTCCCTTCACAATCGAATAATTGATGCTACTAATGCAACTTGCCAATTAGCTTCCACAAAGATCTACCAACAATATAACCTACGAGGAAAATTGGAGACGGTATGAGAAATTATCAAACAGAATGTCGAAGGCATCTTCAAACGCGACAACCACCAGTAGCTACATTGTATAGATTGAGGCAAGAATTAATTAACATGATTAGTCATCACAAACGTGACTTATGGAAATTGCTAGTTCTCCAAGCTAATCAGTATAAACGAGATCGTGCAAAATTTTGAAGATTCGGCAACTTTTAGGTGCAAAACACAAGGCTCCTAACTACCTAATTCATACCTTCACTGATGATGATGATGAAGAGGTTGAGATTAAACTTTATGATCCACAGGGCCAGACTAATTTGATGAGTGATGTATGGGAGAAAATTCTCTCCCACAATAACAGTCGTCGATTTAACAATAATCACTATCAGTTGGTAAATGAATGGAGAGATGGGAACTTAGATGATCTACAACCACTACCTTCCATCGATACATCAACTCTTGAAGACGCCTACCCGCTTACTAGACCTATTACATTACTAGAGATGAGTCAGGTTATTGGAAGAATGCGAAACAGAGCCCCTGGCCTCTCTGGAATAACAATGAAACAAATAAAGTTCCTACCCAGAAATTGTAAACAGTCTTTGGTTAATATCTTTAATGCCATCTTGGCCTCAGGACATTTTCTAGTGGTTTTTAAGACTGCTAGGATGATCTTTCTTGCTAAGCCCAATAAAGACATCCACCAACCAGGGAACTATAGACCTATATCTTTACTTGAAGTCACTGGGAAAGTTCTTGAGAAGATCATTTCCAACAGAATGAACTATTATATGGAGTTTAATCACCTTTTTACTGAAAAACAGTTTGGCTTTAGAACACATAGAGGTACCCATCATGCAATAAATATTATTTTCGATACTGTAGCAAGTCTAAAACATCAGGGCAATCTTGCCCTAATTGCCACCAGAGATGTTCATAAAGCTTTTGATAGCTTATGGCATGATGGCCTTATATACAAACTCATTGACCTACCAGACCATAACTGGACTTTTCTCAGATTAATATATAATTTCTTAACTCAAAGAAAAATCATTCCCACCTTTCATGGCAGGTCGACAGAGCCTTATATACCAACAGCTGGTGTCCCACAAGGTTCTTGTCTTAGTCCAATTCTCTTCAACATTTATGTGAATGACCTTCCTCAACCAGAGTTTAATGATACAATTATAACGCAGTTTGCAGATGATGTTATCCATGTCGTCTCATCATTTTCAAATGTACGGAATGTTATATTATATGTTGTTGTGCTGGAGGGTGATTTTGTTTGCATTAATATTTATAACTCTGATGAGTTAGTCAGTGACTGTTTCCAGTTCAACATGGCTTCCTAACACTATTGAAATTACTGCTGTCTGTATGGCTGTAATTATCATGTTCAAAGTAATGTTCACGAAGCTTAACTCGCCTCTTTTCTTTCATTTGAACTGCTTAACAGTTTTTATTGTAGCATCGTGTCTCAATGAATAATACATATCTAGGTGGCAAAATTGGCAGGCCTGTTTAGGAGAGTTCGGTATTTCTTTGGATGTTCTTATTTACATATGCAATTACTGTTATCCATCTTTCCAACTTTGTCAGCATAATGCCAGTACAGATGAGAGGCAATGCTCAGGTGGCACCTGCTGTATAAGAACTTGAGACTCAGTCTTATGAATGTCAAAGTGACTACCATGCTAACATTAATTACTCTCAATTAACTTGCTCCTTTGTCAACAGTCTGGCAACAGCACTCCGAGTACAGGTCCACTTTAGGCTAGGCTGGCCTGTGTTTTGAATGTTCAGGACAGTCTTCGGGTTCTCGTCTAGAATTACTCTTCAGTACTATTCAGTAATCGCGAACAAGCGATACAAAATGCAAAACAGCCACGGAAGGGTTGGGGGGGTTGAATGACAACTCTAGGCCTTTCATATTACAATCGACACATCATGAGGCGCTTGCAATGTTGCAGAAAAAAAGGAGGAATTCCAAGCAAATGCGTTCAGAGGAAACGTGTTCGCTCGCAAACACGCTTCCAAGACTTACTTAAATATTGTTAGTATATTTTTTTAAACTATTTCAGATTCCCCACTTTTAGAGTGAGGCTCTTCATGTTGCGGACATTGCCGCCACGTGTGTTTGTGGGGAAAGTTCAAGCAGTTGTCCATAATTTTGTGTTTGAGTATGTATGACTGCGGTGTAGGAGTATGTATGAGTATGTATGTATATGTATGTGAGTATGTATGAGTGTGGTGTGGGAGAATACATTTGTTGTACAGGAATGCAGTCTCCAGCACTGCCTACCTGCCTCTAGCCACATTTCTCATGGAGTTATGTAGTTCTGGATATCGGTACCATATTTTTTGTCTCATCCCTCTTTTAAGCTTTCAGCTTTTCGAGTGACTGAACGACTTGTCATGCTGGTAACTGCTTGTTAAGAAAGCCGGTTTTGTGTTGGCCAGAAAAACCCCAAGGAATCGACTAACTACTTGATTTTGGCGGCTACAACATATTTGTGTAGGACTTTCATTATTATTATAATCAAAATAAAGCGCTAAACCTACAAGGGTCGTACAGCGCAGCAGGGCAGGGAAATATGCAGGGGTATTGGGTAGCAAGAGAGAGATGGATGATTATTAGGGCATGGAGTGCAGCGGGACAGTGGATAAAGCAAGCGTGGAGGGTAGCAAGAGGTTGAGGTAGAAAGGGCTATGAGGAGTGCCAGAGTTATCATCATCAGAGTTGGCCGATGAGAAGACGGGAGAGAAAGTAGTCTCCCAACCTCGACACTGATGATAAGACGGCCAGAAACCTATACTCGGTTTATTAGAATGTAGTTTATTATAGAGCAGATCACACCAACGTTGTTACCAACGAGTGCGAAGGTGGGTAGCAATTACAGCAAAACAGTATGTGAATGAAACACCTCTATATGAAACTGAGAGGTCATGTACTGCTGACCGCGCAGCAGTGTCTGTCTGTTTATTGCCCTGTATGTCAACATGATCAGGGACCCAACAAAAACAATATCTTTGTGCTTGCTAGAGATACGGCATAACCAAAGTTGGATGCGAAGAACCAGAGGATGAGGCATATCAAATTTTCGTATAGCCTGTAAAGCACTAAGGAAGTCTGAAACGATCACAAATGATGACACGGGCATAGATGCAATACGGATAAGTGGTACGAGAATGGCATACAATTCAGCCGTAAAAATGCTAACCGCGGAAACACTGCTGCGAATCCGATGCGGTCAGAAGACTTGGAACTATTGGTGTACACTGCGATGGCATGAGAATGAGATCGGAAGTGTTTAAGAAAAAGAGAGCGAGAAGCCATCGTAGGCAGTTGGGCTTTCGCGCATGGCAGTGGGAAAGAGCAGACAGGAACCGTCGGAACTTTCCAATGGGGTAGGGAAAAGTAAGATGTTACATGAACATAGAAAGGTGGTAACTGAAGAGAAGACAAGAGCGAATGTTGGCAAAGAGAAAAAGGACGGAGTAAACAGGGGCGACGAACAAATAAAGAGCGTCTATCCTATACGTATATGGAAAGATTGATGAGGACATGAGAGCGAACATAATAGCGAAGGCAATGAGCATCACAGCGATCAGACAAGGTTGGAATATTCGCCTCTGCATAGAGGCTCTGAACTGGTGAAGAGCGAAAAGCACCGAGGCATAAACGTAATCCCTGGTGATGGATGGGATTAAGGCTAAAGAGATTTGCAGAAGTCGCCGAATATATCTGGTCGCCATAATCGAGTTTCAATAAAATAAGGGCTGAATGTATTCGAAGGAGAGTTCTACGATCAGCGCCCCAAGAAAGATGAGCGAGGGTTTTAAGGAGGTTCAGCCGGCGATGACAAGTTGCCTTCAGAGAGGCAATGTGAGATTTCCAGGATAACCTACGGTCAAACAGACGATCTAGAAACCTGACTGTATCATGTTCTGGGATACGCGAGCCATATCCCAGAATGGATGATCAGAGATGACAGAACGTCTAGTGAAAGTAATATAGGGAGTTTTAGTACTAGAAAAATCAAACCAATGAGTGATTGCCCAACTGGAAACACAGTTGACCGCATGCTGGAGAGAAACTACAATGAGGCGACATCCAGCACCTGCACAAGCTATAGCGAAGTCATCAGCATAAATCGATGACCAAATATTAGATGGAAGAACCTAGGCCAGATTATTTACAGCAAGGAGAAAAAGTGTTGTGCTTGTGCTCAGAACACACCCCTGGGGGCGACCTTCAGCTTGGACAAAGTCCTGGGAAAGCATATTATTAACCCGAGCACGGAAATGTCTTTCGCTTAAGAAGTTCTTAAGGAAAAGTGGTAGATTGCCTCGGAGGCCTAAGGATTCGGCCTAGGGCAAGATATACCTCTAAGTAGCGTCATATGCTTTCTCAAGGTCAAAAAAAGATGGCGATAACTGAGTAGTTATTGGCAAAGGCATTACAGACATACGTATCTAAGCGTAGTAAGGGGTCAATGGTAGAACGGCCCTTACGAAAGCCATACTGACTAGTGGAGAGACTGTTGTGTATCTCTAAATATCATATCAAACATCTATTTATCAGACGTCCCATCACCTTGCAAACTGCACTGGTAAAAGCAATGGAACGATAGTTGGAGGCATCATATGCCATAGTACCCGATTTGCGGAAAGGGAGAACAATGGCAGATTTCCACAGCTGGGGAAGAACTCCTTGTGACCAAATAAGATTAAAGAGTCATAAGAGGACTGCAAGGGCTTACTGATGTAAATGCTGTAGCATCCGAATGTGAATGCCCTCAGGCCCAGCTGCCGATGATCGGCAAGCTGAGAGTGTTGCCTCCAGTTCCAGAAGTTTTTAAAGGCACATTATAAGATTCTTCTCTGGTAGAAGAAAAGTTTAAAAGTGCTTAAACTCTCTGGCAGACTTTGAGGAACGAAACGAGGGGCATAGATGAAGCCCCTGAGAGATACGGACAAGAAGATTACCAATTTCGATGGCAACGTCAAGAGGGTTTGCGATATCAATACCGGCAACCGGAAGAACAGAGCCGGGTCGGGAGATTATTTACCACTCAGTTTCCATACCTTTTTTCAGACTGTACTCATAGAGGAAGCAGAGGTGATGGTGGAAACATAATCCATGGCATTTAGCGCCATGGATGACAAGGCAAGCGACCGCTCGTTTCTGCTTAAAATCTAGGAGTCTCTCTATGGTTTTATTGTACCGGTACCTACCCCACGCAGCGCGTTTCAAACGTACTGACCGAGCACTAGACGGAGACCACCAAGGCACTCACTTCTGAGAATGCCTGCCAAAGGTTTGGGGTATAGAACGTGAAGCTACTGTTAAAACTGTGGTTGAGAAGAGGTGTAAAAGCTCATCAATGGAGGAGGAAGGAACCTCACTAAAAGCAGTTAGATGCGAGTAATGGTCCCAATTTGCTAGGTCAAATTGCTAGCATTGGCTACGAGGAGGTGGTGAATATGAAGATGTAAGAATGACTGGAAAATGATCGCTGTCATGCAAGTCCGGGAGGACAAACCAGGTGAAGTCTAGTGCAGTGGAGGAAGGGCAGACCGAGAGATCGATGCAAGAATGAGTACGAGGATCAAAATGGGTAGAAGAACCCGTATTTAAAACATGGAGGTGGAGAGAAGAGAGAAAATCCTCTAACTGAATGCCGCAGGAGTCACAGTGAGACCCCCACCCCCCCCAGAGGAAATGGTGGGCACTAAAATCGCCAAGTAACAGAAGCGGTGGCAGTAAGGAAGAAACCAGAAATGCAACATCCGGGATAGATAAGGCCCGAAAAGGAGAGTGACACAAAGAACAGACTGTATACCACTTATTCAAGTGGATACTGGCTGCAGTGTACTGCAGCAAAGTATGAACAAACAGCTGACGGTATGGAATACTGGTGCATATAAGAAGTACACTTTCATTAAAGGTTCCAT
The DNA here is from genome assembly GCF_026875155.1 of Cherax quadricarinatus. Taxonomy (NCBI): domain Eukaryota; kingdom Metazoa; phylum Arthropoda; class Malacostraca; order Decapoda; family Parastacidae; genus Cherax; species Cherax quadricarinatus. Next base: position 28,760,646 of record NC_069463.1, read on the forward strand.
CGCGACAAGGATCCGATGAATATAATAATTCATAGTCTGAGATGGGATGGATAACAGCAGAGCATAATTTGGGTTCTTGTAAACAAACACAAACAGGGGAAAACTGGGAGAGCAACACCTGGAGCTTACCCCAGTTACCTCTGAGACCACGGATATTCCACTGTAAATAAGCCACGATTTGTGAAGAGAAAGATTCAAGAAATCTGAAGGTAGAGATATCTACGGACTAATAGGGTTAGAAAAGTCCACGTGTGGAGGTAGCGGAAAACTTTTAAGCACCGAAGGATTGGGACGCTGCAAAGAAAGGAGTTGTGCAGATAGAGAAGAGTGAAGGAAAGGAACAGGAGGTGGATCTGTGTCCATCTGCACGAGGAGAAGGATGAACCTCCACACACGTAATAGAGCCAGTTAGAGGTGAAGAACCGGGTACAGAGACTGGGAAGGAAAAATGAGCAGGTTGCAGAAGGGAAGGAGGATTTTAACAATGGGGATGTTCTGGACTTCGGAGAAGGAGAGGGGCAGTGGGGAGGTGTTTTACGAGGTCTTGTAGACACAGAAACTTGTGAGTGAGAAGAGGAAGAGGTGAGAACACAATGAGGTGCCGAGGTAGGGACCTCTGAGTCCAGGACAGCAAAAGAATTAGAGACAGGAGTGACTGTGGAAGGGGTGACTACAGAGGAGGCTGCAGAAGTTGGGACTCCAGAGGAGGGGGGACGTTTAGTAACTCGAGAATAAGAAATATGGAGAAGTTTCCCTTGGAGGCATAGATGAGAGACTGCCATATCATATGGGAGGCCTTCTGCCTCTTTGAGACAACGGATTTCACGCTCATTTAATTAAACTTGGCAACGGCGAGAGTAAGATTGGTGAGCCTAATGACAATTAAGGCAAGAGGGAGGTAGACTACAAGACGTATTGGTATGGTCGTCGGCACCACAGACTGGGCATTCAGTGACAGACCTGCAATATTTTGCTGGATGATCAAAACGCCAGCAATTCCTACACTTTTGCGATGTAGGGATCACCTTCCGAATTTGTAAATGGTGTCCCACTATATATGCAGAGGACGGAAGTTCACAGCAGTCAAAAGTGAGCTACATTGCAAGGGTATCCTCTCTGTCTGCAGGCAGGGAGGACATTAGTGTCTACTTTGAGCATTGGGAGGTCTTGGAGTTCTAACTGTTCCAGAATGTCATCGCCACATGTCTGGAAATTCTGTTGGACAATGGTATGGGGCAGAATTCAGTACCACTACAAGAACTGAGGGAATGATGCTTTTCAATAGTTACAGATATAGTATTGATAGTTGAAAGGAGAGAAAGATCGTGAGCTTGGTTAGCATTTTGGACAGTGATGATGCGTGAAACCCAACAGAAGAAGAAGGTGGTTGGCAGCCAGCAGTAACAGCCTGGTTGATCAGGCTCTGATCCACCAGGAGGCCTGGTCACAGACCGGGCCGCAGGGGCGTTGACCCCCGGAACTCTCTCCAGGTAAACTCCAGGTACCGCTCTTGAGAGCATAGGAGCGCCTTGCCAGTGCTATGGCTGGAGAGATAGGCAGTAGGTAGAGGAAGTCGGGCATAGAGTAAAAAAACTTAGTGCATTGTGTATTTTGAAACATAGCATGTAAAGGGAGTGCGTGATGTGCCTGTCTTTTCTGAATAGAATGGAAAGGAAGCAAAGAAGTATCACCAGGTACTGGTCTTGGGCGTTTAGGTGTGGGACTGAAGTTGGTCCGACATAAGATGGGCGGGCAATCCGAAAATTGCCGCACCATAGAGGGAGAAGCCAGAAGCATAGTAAAAGATGAACAGAGGTGAGACGTATCGAAGGAGTCAGTCGAAACCCTGGTACCTGGATCAGGTGTCGAAACGGCACCTGCAGGAGGTACAGAGGCATTAGAAATGTCCGAAGAGTGGTCAAATAATGAGGCAGGGTCAAAACAGGGTGTGGTATCAGGAAGGGGCCTGGGGGGAGCAGGTTCATGGATTGGGAACTCCATGGTTAGGTCACTCCTTTTTATTTTTTAGAAAAAAAAAGAAAGAAGGAAAGGAAATAAAAACAAGAATGAAAAAAGGGAAAAACGTGGAGGAATACTCCACGTTTCCCCCTAGGAGGAATGAAAGGACCATAAATCTCCCTCCGTGCTCAAGAGGACTTCAGCACTGCAAGTAGTGCAGATGCAGCGTGGAACCCGTGCCATACCCTACTCTTCATGCCAGTAAACCAGCAATCCAGGATAGCTCCCTCACATCCGCCGAGCCACCTCGGTGGACAAAAGAGAGGGCGGCCAGACACCTGCCACAAAGTATACATAAAGGTTTATTTTTCATCATTGTTTGGAATTTCCACAGGTACAGTATATCTAATATCTTAGCCCACTAAGGTTCATAAGAATTAATTATTCTCATCTATCATGCCATTTCCCATCCCCCGGAATCCAAATGGTAGCCTCAGAGATACACCCGTCACCCGAAAGACACTCAAAGCCACCCCCTGGGAGACTGGAGAGGGATCGGGACATCCCAGGTGATCCAGATTCCACGGCAAACTACACCACAGCCAAAGACCTCAACAGAATGGGATGGACCGCAGTAGCCTTCCCCCTACCCAGGAACTAGAGTGCCTGTGGGAAGAATCCCAAAGGCTGAAGGAGGATGAAGGAGGACAGTAAAAAAGGGGGGATGGGGAGGATGGGATAGGGAAAGGGGGATTGGGGGTAATTAGGTTCGGTCTGAGGAAGGTAACCAAAAGGTCTAATTCCTCAGACCAAGAGCCTCTTCACCGCGCCAAGGAGCCCCCATTGAAGATGTAGGACTTTCATACTATCTGCCGTTTATTCTCTATCGACTCGTTACTTTCTAGATTACAACCAGTTTGGTTCACAGTTGGCTCAAATCAGTATGTTCAACTACACTACATTGTGCCCCTCCGTTGTTCTACTCACATGGGATCAGTGTTGATCAGAAGCGGCTTGCACCATCACGGGCGCCTTCATACCTTTTGCTTGATGCTTTTATGTATTTGTATATTTCACATTTGATTCACTTCCACAATTTATGTTTAACCTTTTCATTGTTTTGATTCACTTTATGTTCATGCATTGATAACACAAAATTCATACAGTTTACTGAGTTAAGTTAAATTCCTCTACTTGATTACAATTTCGTGTTTTTATATGCCTTTGTTGTTTATAATTTTCATAAGAATGGATGAGATGTTTCTGAAATATTTAGAAGGGCTCAATCCATTTACACTGGCGTCTTCTCATCCAGGATCTTCGATGTCATGAAGCCGAGACAGCACAGCGTTGCCACCAACAGGCTGTCACTCACTGCGTTAGGTTTCTTTCACTCTACAGGTATTTGAAAGAATGGTTAGTAGAATTTTGCTTTTGCATTCACATGCTTGGCAAGTGCGCAACTTTATTACTGTCACTTTTAAGCTTTTTGTGGTATAATCAAATAGGCCCCAGAGGCTCGGGAATTTCTGATGACATATCACTCCAGTGAGCCTAGTTTATTGTGTTGTAAACTGTCTTAGGGCACTTTTGATTTATACGAAGATAGTTAATAATGTAGGGACTCTTTGATTTAGATGTAATCATAATTTCTTCCATCAGTTTATTTGCCGCGTATATGTGTATTTCCTGAGTTTAAGTAGTTGATTTGTTCATTTCTGAGGAGTATATTTTTTTGATTAGACACAAGCATCCAGGCGGGTATTGCTGGAGCTGCATCAGGATCTTTTATTTCTTCTAAGATCCAAGAAAGACTAGATAGGGAAGAAAGAGATAAGAGAAGCTGAGAACAGGAGAGAGATTAGAAAAAAGATAGGAAACAGCATGAAAAGTTGGAACATGATGAAAAAACAAAAGCGAGAAAGTCAGATTAAGCGAAGCATTAGAATCAGAGCAAAAGTGATTTGAATTTGAACAGATCCGGAACTTGAAAATCAACGGAAAGTAGACGAAGTTGTATTGAAATCTGGTCACCACATCATCGGAATCAGCATACAAATCCTACCTCCATTTAGAAAAGACATCAGTTCGTATTCTCATGCGTTCTGCAAATATTGAAACATTTTGTGAATGGCCATCTGACACCTGGGCAAGGAGGTTAAACACGCATTTCTCCGGTACTGCTTTAACAAAAGACTCAGACAGAAAGGATAATAACAATATTATCAATCTAAAGGCTGATCATGAGAGGGTCATACAGCACTGCAGAGTGGAATGTGTTAAAGAAGGAATATGTAAAGGTCACAGACCAGCATGTGGTGGGCGTGTGCAAGAGGTAAAGTTAGCGAAGATAGCGGGGAGTCCTAAAGGGAAAATATAATCAAAGTTTGCGTAATATGTTATTTTCCAATAAATGTCAAAGAAGGAGTCTGCATCAACGATGGGACTTCAAGTGAGGAGGTTAAGTAAAGTGAAGAGGTCGGAAGTAAATTTAGCGTCTGCTGATAGCCGATACAAACTATTAAGATACGTTGAACTGGTAAACATAACTTCGCAATCATCACAGAGTTGTGCAGAGCATTTTTCCATAAAATACCCCTGGGTAAGACGTGTGTCCAATGCATAGGTAGGAGACGGTAGTTTCCCAGACACGACAGCAACCAGAAATTAAGGATGGGACGATATCAAAATTTTGGCCGATACTGATACTAATACCCATAGCCAATTTACGGCCAATACCATACCGATACTTTTCCTATATTTTTTTAAATTATAATGGCTATGTTCAAAATATAAGGAAATGCTTATTGCTCTATGAGTATTAAATAACACAAAGGTTAAATATTGAATAACTTAATTTCTTTGAGATGATAATGTTATTATTCGTTATTTGGCCTGTTGTGTTAGTTGCTGGTTATCAAAGGCACTTGTCGATAGTTTGTGTACTCGCATAGTTGTACTCTCCTAGTTGTGGTTGCAGGGGTCGAATCACAGCTCTTGGCCCCGCCTCTTCAATGGACGTTAATAGGTCGTTCTTCCTGCTCTATGAGCTTTATCATACCTCTTATTAAAGCTATGTATGGATCCTGCCCCCCACTACATCACTTCCCAGACTATTCCACTTCCTGACAACTTCTGTGGCTGAAGAAATACTTCCGAACATCCCTGAAATTCATCATAGTCCTCAACTTCCAACTGTGACCCCTTGTTGCTGAGCCCTATCTCTGGGACATCATGTCTCTGTCCACCTTGTCGATTCCTCTCAGTATTTTATATGTCGTTATCATATTCCCCTTATCTTTCCTGTCCCCAAGTGTCGTCAGGTCGATTTCCCTTAACTTCATCTCGAAGGACATGCCCTTTAGCTCCGGGACTAGTGTGCAAGAGACTCTCTAGTTGCCTTACGTGCTTGGCTAGATGTGGGTTCCAAATTGGTGCTACGTACTCCAGGGTCCTGAACGATTCCTTATTGAGATGTCGGAATGCTTTTCTTAGGTATGCTGCAGCAGTTATTTGGTTAATGTGTACCTCCAGAGATGTGCCCGGTGTTATACTCACCGCAAGATCCTTTTTCTTGAGCGAGGTTCGTAGGCTCTGGTCTCCTAGACTGTACTCCGTCTGCGGTCTTATTTGCCCTTCCCCAATCTTCATGAACTCCAGGAGTCAGTTTCTGGACCAGGCCTGCACCCAGTCCAGATCCTTTTGTAGTTCTGCTTGGTTCTCGTTCGATTGAATTCTTCTCATCAACTTCATGTCATCTGCAAACAGGGACACTTCTGAGTCTATTCCTTCCGTCAATGTCGTTCACAAATACCAGAAACAGCACCGGTCCTAGGACTGTCCCCTGTGGAACCCCGCTCGTCACCGGCGCCCACCCTGACACCTCGCCACGTACCTTGACTCGCTGTTATCTTCTTGTCAGGTATTCCCTGTCAGGAAGACAGGGAGACCGTGCGTGCGCGCGCGCGCGCGCGTGTGTGTGTGTGTGTGTGTGTGTGTGTGTGTGTGTGTAACTCACAATCGTGATCTGGTTTCAATGATACGGCAAAATGGCCGATACCCGCCGACACAGATACTGTGGCACATCCATACCAGAAACCTATTCATGATTTGACAGAATGAAATTTATTGGAGACCTACTCAAACAGCGTTTGTTGTCAGCGGTTGCAAAGCTGTCCGGAAAATATACACTCTGAGAAAGGTAGACCCCAGTACGATATGAAGAGATCATGAACTGCTGACCGAGCAGCGGAGTCTGCCTGCTCGTTAACCCGAACATCAATATATCCAGAGATTCATCGGAAAACGATCTCATTGTGTCTAATAGAAATGTAGCTTAACTACGTTGTATACATAGAACGATGATGAGGGGGAAAAAATTCTGGATAGCCTGAAACACACTATAGTAGTCTGAAATACTACAGTAGTCTTCAAATGTTCAGGTAGGTACTGATGCAATATATATGACGGCCATGAAAATTGCATACAACTCAGCTGGGAAAATGCTTTCAGGAATTTCGACATTTTATGCTGTAACCCGGTCAGAATTTCAGCTAATTCTAAGTCAGTCTCTTCTGACTTTTTGATTTTTGGATGGATAACGCGGAATTGACCAGGACTATGTATTTCTTCGATATTTCATGGTCGCTAACCATGTGTGTGCTTCACTTCCTCATCGAGTTAGTTTTTATTAGACCCTCACGAGCTGTGAGGCTTTAGCAAAAAAAGTCACGAATGATTC
>NC_069463.1:28772345-28799845 GCF_026875155.1 Cherax quadricarinatus
CCCACAATAATGGAACATCAACGTGCACGGATCTACATACTCCAATACATTTTCTGAAGTTAATTTACAGCTTTTTCAGTAATAATGATATTTACACATCATTTAGAGGTGACTACAATAATAATAATAATAATAAGAAGAAGAAGAAGAAGAAGAAGAAGAAGAAGAAGAAGAAGAAGAAGAAGAAGAAGAAGAAGAAGAAGAAGAAGAAGAAGAAGAAGAAGAAGAAGAAGAAATACTGATGATACTTTCTCAATTAGACATTTGACTTTGTTTTGCATTACGTTCAATAGAACAATGATGGCAGATGACATTACTTATCTAATCTTTTAATTAAGCTGCATTTATTTCCTACACCTGAGTTACAGAACCATGCACATAGTAAACAGGTAAAGAAACACAGTAAGGGCAGTCATGAAATTTTTACAACGAATATTTATCACACCTTACCATAAGTAATACTCGAGGGGCTGATATGCTTCATTACAGCGGCCATTGAAGGTGTGGCTATTTGTGACCTGGTGTGGCTATTTGTGACCTACTGTGACTAAGTCCCACTTACCTCAGAGATGTAACTAACCCTGGTAAGTAATTACTGCTTTTTGTTACACCTTACCCAAATTACTTGTATGTAATAATTCAGGTTAATGCCTGTGAACCTCATGCAGGTAATTTATCTCAGGCGCAATGTTTAACAACATAATTATCTATTGTTATCCATTCTGCTCCATGACAATTGTACTGTTTCTTCGTACCTGGACACCTACCTTCCCTAAGCTATCCTAAGAAACTCATATGTACACTTTATGTAAGTTGTAGTCGCATAAACTTGTATAACCGCACTTGTACGCACGTTTGCAACTGTACTCATACGTAGAGCCTACGGAAAACTTATTAATACTATGGAATTTCCCATATAAGGCACTACCGAAGGTGGAACGCAATTACCGAAGGTGGAATGCAATGTCCGACGTGCGAAATGCGTGGAACATTTTATCATAGTGTACCCTCCAAACTAAATCAGAGAAAATTATCGCTAACACAGGCATAGTCTTCCCTGCACCACATGAGGCATGTTGTATCTCATGATGTTATTTGTACTGTGACCCAGATGGATGGGATGGGTGAAACATGAAGGAAGTTGTGGAGAACGTGGGTCTAACATCACCAAATCCTCACGAGGACTCGTGCATGATGAGAAATCTGGGGATTTTTCATAGCATCCTTGCTTAAGGATGTGCACAACATGATGGACAATCTGGGGATTTTGTACAGCATCCTTACTTAAGATTGTTCACAATTGACTAAATACCTGTCGAGTTCGTACATTCCATCACTTGAATTATATAATGCATTCCTATCATGTTTGATGAGAGAGGATTCAATTATGTTCGTCTTCATAAGGGAAAGCTAATAAATCTAACTTGTTTGTCGTTTTAGATGAACAATTTACTAAGAGATACTGAAACTTACGAACCTCTAACTAAGAATCCCCTCGAACTGGTCAGCTTTCACTTCAATAAAAGACTTGAAAAGTGTTACAGCTCTATACATCACTAGCGAGGCCTCATTTGGATTATGCCGCTCAGTTTTGGTCTCCTTACTACAGGATAGATATAGACTCATTAGAGAACATACAGAGAAGAATAACTAAAATGATTTACTATGTAAGGAATCTCCCGTATGAAGACAGACTTAAAGCCTTAAGGCGCGCACACACACACACACACACACACACACACACACACACACACACACACACACACACACACACACACACACACAAGTTTGACACAGGTAAATAACTTTGTCATCCCTCGCTGCACTTTTTCAGGCCATTTATGCCTATCCTGTAACATGGAGACCAAAACTGACCTTTATAATCTAAACGACACTCCTTCCTTACCTGTTCACACATCAAATCATAATGTGGCCTTACCTTCCTAAAGTATTTTTATTGGTGTTAATAAAGGCTATAATTGGTTAAATAATTTTAACTTGATTAACTGACATTAACGTAGGCTAATCTAACCTTTTTAGCCTATGTAGGCAAATTTGATTAAGTATATAAAATATACAACGTTCTAAACTATGGTGCAAAACTCTTCCCCAGGTTGAGGGACTGACCACCTCATAACTACGTCTTCAAGAGTGATGGACTGATTACATTGTCTTCATGTTTCTACTGCTTCTGCTAACTCTTCTGTCCTCGACTGAAGAAGCCTACTGAGTAGGCGAAACGTTTCGACATGAATATGCCGCCCGTGGTATGGTTTGTTTGCAATCGTGTCATTACGATTTCGTGAGTCAAGTTACATTATCGTGCCTTGTGGCCTTAACAATTTCCTCCCATAGTAGTCTCCCTTGGTCCCTATCTAAGTTTGGGGGACGGTATATAACACCTAAAATAAATTTTCCATGTCCCTCTGAAAATTCTTTCCAAACAGACTCTGTATGTGTTACTTCAGACTTAATACCCGTTTTTATGCAACAGTTCAAGCGATCTCGGACATACAGTGCCACCCCATCCTTCCCGATACTTCTGTCTGCTTGGAACAATTTAAATCCCTGTATGTGACATTCAGCAGGCATGTTCCGATTTTTCGTATTAAACCACGTCTCAGTTAAGGCAAATACATCAATGTTACCTGCATTTGCAACTAGTCTCAACTCGTCCATCTTATTCCTAGCACTACGACTATTTGTGTAATATATATTTAAGGACCCTCCTTTCTCTTTACCCTTCCTGCTCCTTTCTGTTATTCCACTAAACCTATTACTGTCCTTGTCACCTAGTGCCACTGGCTTTCCAATATCCACCTCGTTTTGCCTATTACTAGTTCTCCTAGTACTCATATTACTACACTGGGACCGTTTTCCCGCCAAAACCCATACCATTAACTATTCCTAGTTTAAAGACGTAACAACTCCCTCCACTGCGTTGGCCAGTGCTCCCACCCCAAACCTAGATAAGTGAACCCCATCCCTGGCATACATGTTATTTCTGCCATAGAATAGGTCCCAGTTGTCAATGAATGTTACTGCATTTTCCTTACAGTATTTGTCCACCAATTGCCCTGGACAACCATTCATTTCCAACTCCTCTCCTTGGCAAAACACCACATATGACAGGGTTCCCACCCTTCCTCCTAATTATCTCTGTTGCTAACCTATACCTGCTAATCAGGTCCTCACTCCTAGGTCTGCCAACATCGTTGCCTCCAGCACTGAGACAGATAATAGGATTTCTCCCATTACCTCTCATAATGTCATCCAGACGGCTAACAATATCCTTCATCCCAGCCCCAGGAAAACACACTCTCTGCCTCCTACTCACACACACACTAGGTGAGTACAACTAGGTGAGTACACACACACATGGCAGCATGGAGGAAGGTCGGCAGGCTGGAATGCTTTATATATTTGGTCTTGAAACAAGGATTCAACGTGATTACCAAAGTCCAGTTTCAGCAGACATCATAGTCACTATTCACCGAAGATTACATAGTAGTGACACGTCTCTACATCAGGCCGTTATTTCTGAATTAGTCAGCGCATCCTGCGAATATTGTGAATACTGTTCCCAGTGGTGAGGGTCAAACTCTGTGGTACAATATATGTGTAACAAACATACATATTGAGTGTGGTTTAATCCCCGGAGCGGGTGCAAAAGTTGGATATGTTTATTTATACCGGCTGCATCTTTTCACTTAGCAATTTATAAGTTCCTGGGTGTTAGTCGACTGGTATAAGTCGCATCGTGGGGGACGTGAGGAATGAAAGTATATTATATCAATTTTTATGGGTAAACGACTCCTCGGGGTTATGACCGTCAACACCTATCAGCCGGGGTAAGCCAGTAATGCCACTCTACCGATTCTCCTCCGGGTAACTAGTTTTCGGGATTGTTCATTATATTAAGTTACGTACCTGCATTGGCTTAGGTTTAATGGGGCTACTCATGTCTCAGTGACATAACCTTTGCAGCCTCTAGTAACTTATATTTTCTTAACCCGTAGGACTGGCGTCGGGTAGCTCAAATATACAGATTACGAGGAGCTGCCTTCATAGTAACGCTGTTTCTAGACCAGAGTTCTATTTCCTATCATGGGCTGAGGCTACGATAGGGATTTCCTGGCCAACTGTACTAGTCTGAACATCTGTCTTGACCAGAGCTCCATTCCGATCATATTCTAGTTTCTACGATACTGCTGTCTTGCTCGAATCTACTAGCCTCAACATCACCTAGCTGTAAATAGAAAATTGTCTGAATTCTGTAGACTTCGTCCGTATTCCACCTAGCATCGTCGGAGCTTTCAAAATACCAGAAATTTATATTTTGTTGGATTTGGCTATTATAATTTATTCTTTCTCTTTCAATCTTGTTTCAGTTAGATTAATTCTAATTTATATTTTTATATTTATTATTAAAACAAACTCACATTTTTTCTCAAATTTTATATATATTTTTTGATTATTAATTGGTTACTTTTTTTCTATTTCTTTGTTTTCCTAAAGGAAGGAATTTGGAGAATTTAACACCTTTCTGGGTACCATTTCTCTCAGGGAATAAGATTATAGAACCATAATGGAAATAAGACAGCCCATGATGACGCGCTGACTTTCTTGGGCTATCCTAAGTGACTTATTCTATGGAATAAACATCCGAATAAATCTTTTCTTGCACTGCTGGAGTAGTGATGTCCTCCGTTAGTGAGCACAGAAAGTCGCTTCCCTCGCCTCCTATCCCTGGTCCTCCCTCCTCCCCCAGGGCAGTGCGCTGGCTTATCATTAGGTGGCGTTACCATCAAATGATAATATATGCTATGATTTTGTTTGGATTTTCAACCCGGAGGGTTAACCACACATGATAACCCAATAAAGTCGGTGCTTCATCATGGATTACCCGTCTTATTTCCTTTGGGGCTCTTCATGATGCCTCCATGACATCCGACTAACATCCAGGTACCTACTTACTGATAAGTAAACAAATGCTGTAGGTGTAAAAAAACATGCCCTACATTTCCGCCTGTACTGGGGATTGAACTATAAGCTGAGCGCGTTTTCAATCGAGCCACAGGGGTCAGTCTCACCTCCATGAGAATTAAATATAACTATGATTTCTGAGAATTCTCACTGTCAGCATATGATACCAAGGCCCATTTTCATTGATTATGACTCAGGACTTTCCTCTATGGGATGGTAGACGAATGTTGCTAGAGGAACTAGTTATTCACTGTCTCTCCTCAACCATTATCCCCCACACCTATGTCTCACTTCACTTTCCCTCCTCCAGCCAATACTCACCCATTAGTTATGTTTGTTTCTCAGGATTCTTCCCGCCAGAGCCTGCGTGGTGGCCCAGTGCCACCACTTAGTTACCCGTTTTCAAAGACACTTATAAATAGAAACTTGATCTATATGTTTTTTTTTGTGCGTGTGCATGTGTGTACTCGCCTATTTATGGTTGCAGGGGTCGAGTCACATTTCCTGGCCCCGCCTCTTCGATGTTCACTAATAGGTCCACACACTTACTGCTCCAAGAACTTTATCGTACTTCTTCTTAAAGCTGTGTAGGAATCCTCCTTCCATTACATCACTCTCCAGATTATTTCACTTCCTGTCAACTCTACTGCTGAAGAAATACTTCTTAAAATCCCTGTGACTCATCTGAGTTTTCCACTTCCAGTTATCCCTTGTTGTTGTGTCCATCTCTAAAACATTCTGTCCCTATCCACCTTGTCAATTCCTCTCAGTATTTTGTCCATCATCTATATGTGGTTGTAGGGATCTGGTCTTAGCTCCTGGCCCAACCTCTTTTCTGGTCGCTACTAGGTTCACTCTCCCGGATCGAGAGCCTTATTATGAACGTCACATAATCATTAACACTGCAGAAATATCATGAACATTACACCGACAGGCTCTGGTGGCCTGGTGGTTAACGCTCTCGCTTCACACGGTGAGGGCCTGGGTTCGATTCCCAGCCAGAGTAGAAACATTGGACGTGTTTCTTTCCACCTGTTGTCTATGTTCCCCATCAGTAAAATGGGTACCTGGGTGTTAGTCGACTGGTGTGGGTCGCATCCTGGGACACTGACCTAAGGAGGCCTGGTCACAGACCGGGCCGCGGGGGCGTTGACCCCCGGAACTCTCTCCAGATAAACTCCAGATTACACCAACCTCATGAGCGTAACATCAACATCATGAACAATACACTAACATCACGATCATCACACCAACATTAAGAGGATCCCTTCTGTCGTTTAGTGTCGTCAGGTTGAGTTCCCTGAACCTCTTCTCATACGACATACCCCTTAGCTCCGGGACTAGTCTTGTTGCAAACCTTTGCACTTTTCTAATCTCTTGACGTGCTTCACCAGGTGTGGGCTCGTACTGGTGCTGCACGGTGTACAGTGTCATGAATGGTTCCTTACTTGGTGTCGAAACGCGATTCTTAGGTTTATCAGGCACCCATAAGCTGCAGCAGTCATTTGGTTGACGTGTGCGTCGGGAGATGTACTCGGTATTATACTCACCCAAGATCCTTTTCCTTGAGTCAGGTTTGTAGCCTTTGACCTCCTAGCCTGTACTCTGTCTGCAGTCTTTGACCTTCCCCAATCTTCATGACTTTGCACTTGGTGTTGTGTATGTGCGTGTGTTAGTTTAATATCTTCAATATGCACCCCATACCTATCCCTCGGGCGGTAGTCAAAGAGATTACAGAGGTACATAATAGGTCCAGGGACTGGGTATCAGTTTTGATAGCTGAAGAAGTTACAAGGATAATGGACCATTTGCACGGCTACACCCGATCACAATTGCAACGAGTTTTTAATGTAAATATTAGCTTTATTTACAATGAGCAAAATCAGGGCATATTTCCAGAATGGTTTGCAATATACCACTGTAGATAAAATACCTTGACATATCCTGAACATTTCTGAGTGAGTAGTCTCTGAATTCATTGATTTTATCGCATTCCAGTACATATGAGGCAATAGACCATCTTGCAAAGTTTACATCTCGTTTGGTCTTTATCTGATGGTGGTGTTTTAACCTGCCAAAGATGCCCATTTTGTTGGATGCACCATAGACATGTGGCTCCTCCTGCATGACTGAATGATGATAGATGGAGTAACTGGTATCAGTCTCCTTCAGTCTTAAATCAGAAAGGCTGATTTGAAGCTCTTTTCTTATTATTGCTCTCAAACTACTGATTGACAAGCCAAGATTGGAATCTACCCCCTCTTTGAAAGCAAATAACTTAGCCAATTCATCGGTTCTTTCATGCATCTGAAGACCAGTGTGAGATGGAATCCACAGGTGCACTCGGACTCCTCTATCCACTATCCTAGCATACCTGTGTCTGGCTTCTGACGCAAGCATGGCAAAATTTATACTTAATGAGTTGAGAGCATTTATAGATGATAGTGAATCAGATACAATTTAAGTGTCAGCCTTCGATAAATGGACGCATTTGAGCGTAAGGAGTATGGCAAACAGTTCTGTTTGAAAGGTAGAGGCCCAGTTATTGATGCGTGCTCCAGTTTCTTTATGAGAATCATCACTCTGTATGGCAACAGCAGCACTACCAGCTGCACCAGTGGACTGCTGAACAGAAACATCAACATAAATACTTTTTGAAAGTGTGTGTGCAGTGTAACTAAGTTATCAATGCAATTTAAGGCATCTTGTTTGGCTTGAGGTCGAAGTTTTTGGGGGGAGGGGGGAAATGGAGGGATGGTAGTTTGGAATGGGTTAATATCCTATGGAGCAGAGAAGTGCCGCTGTTGTCTTACTTGACATAGATCATGTATCAGGTTCATGCGGAGGTCAGTTCCATTTTTTTTTATTCATCTGGAGGAGTGTTGCCCAGCGCAAAGAACAGTTTGGAGGGCTTCTGTGTAAGGGTTTGAATGGTTTGCCTGAGCATATTGACCCCGATGAGGACATTTCTTTCTGTAACACGATATATGATGCTTGGAATATTAGTTCTTTCCGCATATTTAAAATTTTGGCACTACGAAGGCATCCTAGGATGATCCTCAGCCAGTGTGTGCGTGTGTGTGTGTGTGTGTGTTAGTTACCATTTTGTCATAGGCACATGTCGATTAGACATTAGGCCTGTTGTGTGTGTGTGTGTGTGTGTGTGTGTGTGTGTGTGTGTGTGTGTGTGTGTGCACTCACCTATTTGTGGTTACAGGGGTAGAGTTTTAGCTCCTGGCCCCGCCTCTTCACTGGTTGCTACTGGATCCTCTCTCTCTCCCTGCTCTATGAGCATTATCAAACCTCGTCTTAAAACTATGTATTGTTCCCGCCTCCACAACGTCACTTTCTAGGCTATTCCACTGCCTGAGAACTCTATGACTGAAGAAATACTTCCTAACATCCCTTTGACTCATCTGAGTCTTCAACTTCCAATTGTGACCCCTTCTTTCTGTGTCTCTTCCCTGGAACATCCTGTCTTTGTCCACCTTGTCTATTCCACGCAGTATTTTATATGTCGTTATCATGTCTCCCCAGACCCTCCTGTCCTCCTGTGTCGTCAGGCCGATTTCCCTTAACCTTTCTTCATAGGACATTCTCCTTAGCTCTAGAACTAACCTTGTCCCAAACCTTTGCACTTTCTCTAATTACTTGACGTGCTTGACCAAGTGCAGATTCCAAACAGGTGCTGCATACTCCAGTATGGGCCTGGCGTACACGGTGTAGTGTCTTGAACGATTCCTTACTAAGGTATCGGAACGCTGTTCTCAGGTGTGCCAGGCGCCCATATGCTGCAGCAGTTACATGGTTGATGTGTGCTTCCGGAGACATGCTCGGTGTTATACTCACCCCAAGATCTTTCTCCTTGAGCGAGGTTTGCAGTCTTTGGGCACCTAGCCTATACTCCGTCTGCGGTCTTCTGTGCCCTTCCTCGATCTTCATGACTTTGCATTTGGCGAGGTTAAATTCGAGAAGCCAGTTGCTGGACCAGGTGTCCAGTCTGTCCAGGTCTCTTTGAAGTCCTGCCTGATCCTCATCTGATTTAATTCTCCTCGTTAAATTCACATCATCTGCGAGCAGGGACACTTCTGAGTCTAACACTTCCATCATGTCGTTCACATATGCCAAAAATAGCACTGGTCCTAGGACCGACCCCTGTGGGACCCCGCTCGTCACAGGTGCCCACTGTGATACTTCATCACGTACCATAACTAGTTGTTGGCTCCCTGTCAGGTATTCTCTGATCCACTGGAGTGTCCTTCCTGTTATATGCGCCTGATCCTGTATCTTCAGCACTAATCTCTTGTGAGGAACTGTGTCAAAGGCCTTCTTGCAGTCCAAGAAGATGCAATCAATCCACCCCTCTCTCTCGTGTCTTACTTATGTTACTTTATCATAAAACTCAGAAGGTTTGTGACACAGGATTTCCCTTCCATGAATCCGTGCTGGTTGGCGTTTACACTCCTGTTCCGTTCCAGGTGCTCCACCACTCTCCTCGTGATAATTTTCTCCACAACTTTGCACACTATGCACGTCAGTGACACAGGTCTATAGTTTAGTGCCTCTTTTCTGTTTCTTTTTTTAAAAATAAGAATACAGCGGCCGTCTTCCATACCTCAGGTAGTTACAGAGTATCCAGGGATGTGTTGAATATTGTGGTAAGTGGCACACACAGCATATCCGTTCCCTCTCTAAGGACCCACGGGGAGATGTCCGGTCCCATTGCTTTTGAGGTATCGATGTCCCTTAGCAGCTTCTTCACCTCCTCATTTGTATGTCATCCAACACTTGTTGGTATATTCCTTGCTGGTGTGCCCCTCTGTTCTGTCCCCCAGAGGCCTTCCTGTTGTCTCCACTGTAAATACTTCCTTAAAACTCATATTGAGCTCCTCACATACTTCTTGATCGTTTCTTGAGAGTTCCCCACCTTCTTTCCTCAGCCATATCTCCTGGTGTTTCTGTGTGTGAGTGTGTGTGTGTGTGTGTGTGTGTGTGTGTGTGTGTGTGTGTGTGTGTGTGTGTGTGTGTACTCACGTATTTGTACTCACCTATTTGTGGTTGCAGGGGTCAAGACTCAGCTCCTGACCCCCCCTCTTCACTGATCGCTGCTAGGTCCTCTCTCTCTTCGCTCCCTGAGCTTTGTCATACCTCATCTTAAAGCTATGTATGGTTCCTGCCTCCACTACATCACTTGCTAGACTATTCCACTTCCTGACAACTCTATGATTGAAGAAGTACTTCCTAACATCCCGTTGACTCATCTGAGTCTTCAGCTTCCAGTTGTGACCCCTTGTTTCTGTGTCGTTATCATGTCTTCCCTGACCTTCCCGTCCTCCAGCGCGTCAGGACGATTTCCCTCAACCTTTCTTCGTAGGACATTCCCCTTAGCTCCGGAACTAACTTTGTTGCAAACCTTTGCACCTTCTCTAATTTCTTGACGTGTTTCACCAGGTGTGGGTTCCAAACTGGTGCTGCATACTCCAGTATGGGCCTGACGTACACAGTGTAGAGTGTCTTGAACGATTCCTTACTAAGGTAACGGAACGTTATTCTCAGGCGCCCATATGCTGCAGCAGTTATCTGGTTGATGTGTGCTTCCGGAGACGTGCTCGGTGTTATGCTCACCCCAAGATCTTTCTCCTTGCGTGAGGTTTGCAGTCTTTGGCCACCTAGCCTATACTCTGTCTGCGATCTGCTTGTCCCTCCCCAATCTTCATGACTTTGCATTTGGCGGGGTTGAATTCGAGAAGCCAGTTGTTGGACCACGTGTCCAGCCTGTCCAGGTCTCTTTATAATCCTACCTGATCCTCATCTGATTTAATTCTCCTCATTAACTTCACATTATTTGCGAACAGGGACACTTCTGAGTCTATCCCTTCCATCATGTCATTTACATATACCAAAAACAGCACTAGTCCTAGGACTGACCCCTGTGGGACCCCGCTCGTCACAGGTGCCCACTGTGTGTGTACTCACCTATTTGTGGTTGCAGGAGTCGAGTCTTCGTTCCTGGCATTGCCTCTTCGCTGGTGTGTACACACCTATTTGTACTCACGTATTTATGGTTGCAGGGGTCATAGCTCCTGGTATCGCTATTTCACTGATTGCTACTAGGTCTACTCTCTCTTTGCTCCATGAGCTTTATCAAACCTCGCCTTAAAACTATGTATAGTTCCTGCTTCCACTACGTCACTTTCTAGGCTATTCCACTTCGTGAAAACTATGACTGAAGAAATACTTCCTAACATCCCTTTGACTCATAGGAGTCTTCAATTTCCAATTGTGACCCCTTGTTTCTGTGTCTCATCTGGAACATCCTGTCTTTGTCACCCTCGTCAATCCCTCGCCGTGTTTTATATGTCGTTATCATGTCTCCCCTGATCCTCCTGTCCTCCAGTGTCGTCAGGCCGATTTCCCTTAATCTTACTTCGTAGGATAATTCGCTTAGCTCTGGGACTAGTCTTGTTACAAACCTTTGCACTTTCTCTAATTTCTTGACGTGCTTGACCAGGTGTGGATTCCAAACTGGTGCTGCATACTCCAGTATGGCCATGAAGTATATGGTGTACAGAGTCCTGACAATTCCTTACTGAGGTATCGGAACGCTATTCTTAGGTCTGCCACACGCCCGTATGCTGCAGTAGTTTTCTGATTGATGTGCGCCTAAGATGTGCTCGGTATTATACTCACACCAAGATCTTTTTCCTTGAGTGAGGTTTGAAGTGTTTGGGCACCTAGAATATACTCTATCTGCGGTCTTCTTTGTCCTTTCCCGATCTTCATGACTTTGCATTTGGCAAGGTAAAATTCAATGAGCCAGTTACTAGACCAGGCTTGTAGCCTGTCCAGGTCTCTTTGTATTCCTACCTGATCCTTGACCGATTTAAATCTCCTCATTAACTTCACATCATCTGCAAACAGGGACACTTCTGAGTCAGTTCTAGGACTGGCCCTTGTGGAACCCCGCTCGTCACAGGCACCCACTCTGACACCTCGTCACGTGCCATGACTCGTTGTTGTTTCCCTGTCAGATATTCTCTAATCCATTGCAGTGCCTCTCCTGTTATGCGTGTCTGACCCTCCGGCTTTTGCACTAATCTCTTGTGAGGAACTGTGTCAATGGCTTCCTTGCAGTCCAAGAAAATGCAGTCTATCCACCCCTCTCTCTCTCTTTTTTAACTTCTGTTACCTTGTCGTAAAACTCCAGTAGGGTTGTGACACAGGATTTTCCTTCCCTGAAACCGTGCTGATGTCGTATATAAGCTTGTTTTTTTCTAGATGCTCAACTGCTCTCATCCTGATCTTTTCCATGACTTTGCGTATTATACACCTTAGTGACACAGGTCTGTAGTTTAATGCCTTGTGTCTGTCTGTAATAGATAACCTCATCCGTCTCCCCTCTAGTGTGACAAACACCCGCTGAGGAAATGCCAACAACAGAACACCTGAATCCTCAAAAAATATGGGCACAAATTAGCAAAAATAATAGAAGAGGGAAATTCTACTGTAAGACTGAAACTAATAACCAGTGAGGATACCATTATCTCTAAGGATGCCAAGACGATTCCACAGTGTTAAGCAGGTGGTTTCACGGGTTTAAAGCCACAACATTTAAAGCAAATTTTCAACCTAGGACTTAGAGATGTTTGAGAGAGTTTGAGCTCACCAGCTTTACTGTGCGTATGGTTAGCGGTGTCACTGAGACTATTAAGCTCCTCTTCGTTAATGCATTATTGTGTGCCCTAAGGAAAAAGGATGGCGGATTTACACCCACTGCGGATGGCAAAACCCTCCTTCGATTTGTTGCCAAATCTGGAGTGAGAATTGAGTCACGAGGCTTCGACAGTGCTGAAACAACCAGGCTTTGAGGCAGGTGCCCACGCAGCACCTGTGTGGGCACCTGACTCAGATCAAAAAACCCTAATTAAATTAATGGGATACTATTCTCTGGGCAGTTTCTTGACATTTCCCATTCCCTTATTCTTTCACCCAATAGCGATACTTCTATACTCCTGTTTGGTGAACATGAAATTGACTCGTGTGAAGGTGGGCAACAAGGGGATTCCCTCGTCCCTCCTCTTTTTCTGTCTGGTCATCAAGGAAACAAACACCGTCCATTGAACTCAACATCTGGTTGTTGGATAATGTTACTCTGGCTGGCATAACGGAATCAATCCTGGAGGAAATCGGGAAACTAAAAGAAATTAGAGAGAACCTAGCCCTATATTTAAATCACACTAAATGAGAAACAGTTTCTAGCAACTATCATATCATTAAGGATAGTACTAATTTACCAGGAGAACTAGTAATTGATCCAGCTAACAGCACTCTCTTTGGAATTCCTCTATAGTTCAATGCCATTGATTTGATTCTAGTAAAAGAATCTTGGACTTCAAGATGATGGAAGGCCAGACTGGAGGCAGTGATGCACATACCTTCTACCTGCTCAACAGATACCTGTGTCCCCTAAGCTCGCCTACTTCTGTGTAAGAGCGTGAAAATGGACAGTGGATGCATCACTTCTAGTCAGGATTGGTGGACTGGGAATACGCAAACCCTGCAAAATTAGCCTACAGTTTTCTTATCCTCTGCCATGGCATCAGTCAGAATAATAGAGTAAATTCTTCCAGACGACCTTGACGGTGTACCAAGAATACAGGATCATAGCAGCACTAGCGCTGTTAGTGAGTAGGTGACTCGCTGCTGCTGCGCCGAAACCCATTGAAACGTTGGCCTACAAAAAGTCCAGCTGGGATGGCCCCATTGCTGAAAAGGCGTATACAACATGCTTGCAGCTGTAACTTCCAACAGGGGGACTGCCTGTCTCCAAGCTGTGAGCGCACATCATTCTGGGGATTTCCTCCTAACAGTTTTCATTTCGTAATGGGCACACGCCTCGACCCACAGAGAGCCACTGCATCGCATTGGCTCTCCGCCTTGCTACCCCAGTTCACATGGAATATACATGTATTTGCAGTTATATGCAAGTCGACCAAAACGAACTACGTTGTCTAAAATGTTAAAAAACAAGAGCTGATACGCGAGGCACAGTGAGGTCAACGACATCAAGAGAAGCTTCGTTTTAAGGAGATCGGTACTAGTAATTCCTTCCTTAAATAACTTGCAAAGGCAACTGGTCAAGGAATTTCTCACTTAACTCAGTAATATCACAAATTATATACACTAATGGCAGAGCTACATTTCGTTTTGTTGTCATCTCCCTAGATAAGAACGGCAAGACCTATGTTGAGGTAAGCATAAGAATTAACAACTGGGTTTCTACTCTCCAAAATGAATTGTTTGCCACTAAAGACATTAAAGTTAACCTATGACACTGAGCTTGGCTATAATTATTACTGATTTTTTGTCATCACTGAAGGCTCTTGACTCGCATAATGACTGATATTGTAGCAGCCAGGCTTGGACTTCATAACAAGTACTTCTGGTAGTTTGGTAGACATACAGACGATGGTCAAACTAAATGGAAAGTACATCGTCATCTCTTCGGTTACTTTTCTGAACACTGTAATTAGTTGTCCACTTAGAGGAACATAAAGATGTGAAGTATAATCACCTATGTGATAAGCCAAGGTCTCTTATTAATGAAAATAAGATACCAGAGATATTAAGCAAATTTCCTAAATTTCATTGTAATAAGTA
The DNA here is from genome assembly GCF_026875155.1 of Cherax quadricarinatus. NCBI lineage: Eukaryota > Metazoa > Arthropoda > Malacostraca > Decapoda > Parastacidae > Cherax > Cherax quadricarinatus. The sequence continues at coordinate 28,786,992 of NC_069463.1, forward strand.
AGTCAACTGTAGATATAAATGCAGATATACTTCTGTTAGTTCTCTTGGGGTCTAGTTTCTGCTTGTAGCAGTGATGTAAGTGTATGTAGCAGTGGTATAAGTGCATGTAGCAGTGGTGTAAGTGCATATAACAGTGGTGTAAGTGCATGTAGCAGCAGTTGTAGTGTAGGTGCGTGTAGCAGTGATGTAGGTGCGTGTAGCAGTGATGTAGGTGCGTGTAGCAGTGATGTAGGTGCGTGTAGCAGTGATGTAGGTGCGTGTAGCAGTGATGTAGGTGCGTGTAGCAGTGATGTAGGTGCGTGTAGCAGTGATGTAGGTGCGTGTAGCAGTGATGTAGGTGCGTGTAGCAGTGATGTAGGTGCGTTGTAGCAGTGATGTAGGTGCGTTGTAGCAGTGATGTAGGTGCGGTGTAGCAGTGATGTAGGTGCGTGTAGCAGTGATGTAGGTGCGTGTAGCAGTGATGTAGGTGCGTGTAGCAGTGATGTATGTGCGTGTAGCAATGATGTAGGTGCGTGTAGCAGTGATGTATGTGCGTGTAGCAATGATGTAGGTGCGTGTAGCAGTGATGTAGGTGCGTGTAGCAGTGATGTAGGTGCGTGTAGCAGTGATGTAGGTGCGTGTAGCAGTGATGTAGGTGCGTGTAGCACCTACATCACTGATACACGTACAATTAACTAGCCGCTTATAGGGGGAATTTTAATTACAAAAATACTTCCCATTAAGTATAAACAAACGTGTAAGGTTTGAAGTCGATCTGAAAAGGCATTGTTAAGTTAATACACGGCAACCAATCTTTTTATTAAAACTAGGAAAATAATATTTACAAAGCTCAGTGTGAACGCCAGTCATTCTATTAATAAAACTCACTAACTGTGAAAATTTGAAGCCGATCAGAAAAAGAATTCTTCACTGATTGTTATGATTTCAACAGTTCCAAAACTTCATTTATTCACCAACTCAGAACAAACATCAAGGGTAACATTTTCTCCATGATATTGAAAACAAATGAATATCACTATTTATTCAATAAAATTAACAAATAGGGACTTATGCCGCCCAATAACAATAAGAATTTTGTGTTTAGAAATCATACCAGTGATGGAAATTTGAAGACTATATAATGAGTCAATCTCCAGCTATGGTACCGACGGAGTCCAACGATTCGAAGCTTTATTAATTATTTAACTACATCAACAAAATGCTTCATGGAAATAAAACTTAATTGGTACTCTCCTGGTTACAAGATACATCAACCATTAAACATCGAAGTCGTTCAAACTGCAATTCATTTAACTTGAATTAACGGAAATGAGAATTGCATAACATTTTACCTGTGCATTTTAAATTTCACTTTCCTCCAGCGTTGAATTATGATACAGTTTTATTAATGTCTAAAGCTTCACCACTGAAGGTTTTGGAGGTTATCGGATGTATTCCAGAATGCTGGGAATAGGTCATATATGTTTAGTCATAGGGTACGTGAAAATCCCAAGTGAACTAAGAATTTAATCCTCGTAATTGAGCACAAGCGTTGACAAATTAAAGGTTATTGGATGAGGTGTTCTCTAGTTATGAACAAACCTAAAACGAAAGTTGAAGGAAAAAGTATATATCTAAAAATTTGACAGCCTCTTAATATTCTCTCTTCGTAAATACTTAATAATTCTTTACTTATTCTTCCATAGCTAACCATACCCCGGCCGGGATTGAACCCGCGGTCAGAGAGTCTCAAAACTCCAGACCGTCGCGTTAGCCACTAGACCAGCTAGCCACAATAAGATTCGTCCAACTAGGTATATTTCTACACCATAGGAAGGTTAGCACAGGCACTACTGAGCTAGAGTTCGTCACGGCCACGCTAGCTGGAGATTCGTCTGTTAAAACTTTCATTTGTGGTCACAGAGGTGCCTGTGCTAACCTTCCTATGGTGTAGAAATATACCTAGTTGGACGAATCTTATTGTGGCTAGCTGGTCTAGTGGCTAACGCGACGGTCTGGAGTTTTGAGACTCTCTGACCGCGGGTTCAATCCCGGCCGGGGTGTGGTTTGTTTGCAATCGTGTCATTACGATTTCGTGAGTCATGTTTTCCATAGCTAAGTTTAATAATATGGAAAATTCTCATCTGCTAGGCTTTATAAAGGGAAAGGGGTGTAGGGAGGGTTGTAGTTTCTTAGTAGCCCACCGAGGAGAATTTGGGTTCGAGTCACAGGCAAGTTTCATTGATACAGTGATCTTATGGCAGTGGTAGAGTCTAAGTTCAATGTCTCTCTATGAATAGAGACATTGAACTTAGACTCCACCACCACCGTCAGATCACAGTGTCAGTGACACTCGCCTTGGGTGAGCACTAAATTTTTTTCCACTGAGTTACCAAGAAACTTTTGTCACGTTATTTTTACAAGTGTCAATTTACAAGTGTCAACTTCATTCCATCTCAACGATATTAAGTGTAAAGAAAAAATAATTTTTTTTTTTAAATTTTACTATTTGCTAAATTACAAAGTAATTTTTTTAGTTATCAACATGAATTCATGAATTATAAGACGCTATGATAACCTTATAATTTGGTTGCAATAGAAGAAGAAAGTCATGCTATCCTCTTTTAAAAATTAAGATAAATGGTCAAGAATTTTAAAATTTGGATATAAAGAACAAAACAAGTGAACTGCAGCTATAAGAATATTGCATATCTATTTCTTTGTAAATCTCTGATATCCAATATAAAACACTGACTGTTCACTTTATCGTTAAATTGTCAGGTTATCACAGTTGTGGTACATGTGAGCACTCAGTGATATGGTCTGTTACCATAGACACAATCTTTGCCACATGGTACCCTACAGCAGCGGCCCACTTGACCGTTCTTGCGGCAGTCCCTGTCGTATACACATCCTTGAACGGCGGCGATGCACATGATCCGCGGGTTAACGGGCGGGCATATGATCCTGATGAGGAAATTGGCTATATTAAGAGTGTGAATCGAAATCAGTAAGAACAAGTATGTTGATATATTTTATACGTATACAGTTTAAAATTAATAGTAGGCACAAATAAATAGTGTTAATTTCCCAAATATCTTGGAAAGTTCATTTAAATGGAGTTCGCAATCTGGAAAGTCGGACATATAAAAGGATGATTGCAATCGCGGACTCGATCCCCTTACACAGGAGGAAGGTTCTAAGTGACACTTATGACTTGGGCTACAACGCCACAGCTGTGAGCTGGTTCACACATGTTTCTTCCACGCGGTGCCTCAATATGGATCAAGCTATTTCATTTCCTGGTTTTATGTTCTGACCTCACAAGCTTTTTTTTTTTTTTACATCAATGCAAACACAGAAATGGGGGGTTATATAAGAGAAAAGATCGCAGTCAGCAGGACTCTATCCCACTTAACGGAAGGGCGAGGTTCCCAAGTGGCGCTCTTGTCTAGTGGTGGGATTGAAAAAAAAGTCGCTTGTGAGGTCAGAAGCCCCCCCCCTACCCGGAGATCGAATCCTTGCTTGAGGCTCACGGACGTCCCCGGCTGGGAAGAAACATGACTTGTAAACCCGGATACCCAGCTTAGAGTATTTGGTGGCTGTGGATAAAAACGACACTTGAAAACCCCTCGCCGTCCTATGTAAGTGGCTTTTTTGGACAATTGCCAAACCATGGGGTTATCCTTAAAAAGCGAAGGTCTTTTCTGCGAATTATGAATGAATTGCTTATAAAAATTGCGAAAATCGATTTATATAAGAAAATATATATCTCATTAAGTATTATTAAATTTAAACTGATCATTTTATGTACGTAGAATTTGGCAAAAATTAGTTCGTTTAGAATATTTTGTAGTTTTTAAATATGGTTTAGACAAAAAAACTAACCCCAAAAAAACTATGTATTGTCAATGAAAAATTGTCATCAGTAAGTCGAACTTTAAATAGGCCCGAATCCCTTAGAAATTAGACTAAAATTTTCAGTACAACTACAGAAATGCATTGCTCGTTTATCTGATGTATTTACAAACACGCGAGGCTTCCCTCTATCATTCATAAAACAGAGAAGCTCATCAAAAATCCAATAAGATGGAATCACTATTCTCTACCAATCCACCTCCGGACAGAGTTCAACCAGGAGGTTGGCAAACTGTTAAGGTTAAACCATGACTGAGTTATAGGTTTCATCTTTCTGTTCACCTGCTCTTATTATAAAGAAAGCCGACTGTTTTTTCAGTTTTCCTCAGTATTTCCGGAATCTCAGTCTCATTACCAGGTGAGATGCTGAACCTATGCTTATCATTGATGACGATCTCCATAAAATCTGCAATTATTCTTGTTTTCAAATAATGATATTACGCAGATGTACCAAAAGCTTCTCGTCCTATTAACAAAAGTCTGATGCAGTATAGGACTTTTCCATCCCGGACTCGTTACTGCCGTTGAAGCCTTCGTAAGACTGATGAGGAAAGTACTGCATAATTTAGGTAATATTTCCGTACAGTTGACAACATTTGTATCATGACCTCCACCTGTGAGATCCGCATGAAAGTACTGTTATTAGCATTAATGTTTCCTGGGATTTTGTGACGTTCATTATGTGGGTTCATAACTTCCAGCAGTTTATTTCCTGTCCCCGATAAAATTCGGGCTTTAATTTGTTTCTAGTTCCCTGGATTAAGAAACTCATTGGTAGATTCTTGGGGTCGAGGAATTTTCGTAGAAAATTTATTCTCATTCTTACAGATCTCACAAGAGAATCATTTGACTCAGTGAAGAAATCTATAGGGGAAAGCACTGAATGAATATTAAAATGGTATACAATACCGACAGGCTGGTTGGTAAGACACATGGGCAACATATAGGCAACTTTATTCCGAAACGTTTCGCCTACACAGTAGGCTTCTTCAGTCGAGTACAGAAGGGTGATGGACGATTACATCGTCTTCACATCTCTACTGCTCCTGCCTACTTTCTGTACTCGACTGAAGAAGCCTACTGTGTAGGCGAAACGTTTCGGAATAATGTTGCCTATGTGTCTTACCTACCAACCAGGGGGGAACACTGCTGATCACCCAGGACGTTGACTAACTTTAACTCTCTGGAGGCCCTAATATTAAAGTTGCCCTATATTAAAGTTTAAGCCCCAATTCAATTTGCCTGCTTATTCATGTACAGTCGTTTATTACATCCTGAAAATCCCACTGGATACTCTTGGGGGTACGCGTACCCCAGTTTAGAGCCCTTCGTCTAAAACGAAGCAATCTAAGACCCAGCCTGGTGGAAAGTACGTGGAGAACATAGCCAGGTACCCCAGAAATTCAAACGTACTTCCAAAACTAGAAGGATAGAGCACAGAGGTACACGACTTTCACGTTGGATTCCCTGTTGACAGTTCCATGGTTTATCACCCTTGCGGTCTTGTTCCATCTCAGTAATGCTTACACTGGACTGTGTGCTGATAGCACGCAGTCCAGCGTAAGCACTTTAGTCAGGCTGATCAGGGACAATGTCGAAAAGTCTTTGACTCGTTACTAACTTACATTTGTAGTTTACACCATCTGCAGGCCTTCTGCTCAAGTAAAGAATAAAACATCCTTAGTAACCGAAGGAGAGAAAAGGTAGAGGCATAATACATAATCGAATTCTATGGATTCAGAAAAGTGGCAGGATATGTTCACTGACCATCTAGGAGCGCGGATGCCGCAGCAGTTACATTGGGAAAAGCAAGATGGTGAGGACACAACGACTCAGAAATCATCTACATTTCCAAACAGAGACATACTCCAGGAGAGCAATGTTCCTGCCTTTGTAAGTGAAGCAAGTGAGGGGTTCCCAAATACCTCATCCAGGACCAGAAATAGATTAGAAATTTTTTCTGTCTTTATGGAGTGCCTATACTTCAGAGTGAGAGAACTGAATCACCACGGATGACTGGTGGCAATGACTCATTTGTCGGTCTTTCATAGACTGGTACTCTGGGAGGAAGAGAAGATATATATATCTCCGGCCCGTGACAAAAAAATCTGGCTCGTCGTTTTTCCTATGGGAGGGAAGATTAGCTCTTTTAAGGAGTATATGAATATTTAAGATTTGCAAGAATTCACCGGAAATTTTAAACACTCGTTTTTCAAGAAGGAAGTTAACGCTTACAAGAATGATGAGTATAGGGTATCCTCTCCTAAAGGAAGTTCTCGGAGGACTGGTTCCCAAAAAGAAACTAAGCAGTTTAGTCTGTCAACAGAGATCCATATTTTCTGTCAAGGGTGATCTGTTCCACACCTGATCACCGATCCAGTCACAAGGATTAGTGCCAGGTACCCCTTGGAATTTGTATCCAGGATTCATTCCCCTTCAAGAGTCGCTGCCAGACACCCATTATCGTAAGCCCTCACATTGCACTCATTTGCCGGGCATCACTTAATACCAGATATCCATTTGTACTAATTATTTCTGCACAAAAGTCAGAGGGGTCAACTTTATCGAGGAACAAAGACAGAGGGAATTTGCCCTGCTAGTCGTACTAGTAAAATGAGAATATCCTTCCAAATTATACTGATGAGCACTAAATCAATCTTTCGGCTACTTAAAGGTATCAGTGGAAGGCAGAGGATGCCGAAACCAATGGGAACTTGTTCGCAGGGAGCTCAAAGGCTAGGTGAAGCGAGCCTCCGATGAAGTCGCAAGACGTGTTCCCAGCTGAGGAGAGTGATAAAGAGAAGATGACACGGTCAACACCAGTAAATGAATATGGCGTACTAGGATAATGTTATGCCTTCTAGCTGGCCTGCAGATATCCTATTTTGCCAACACTGTGAAGGATCGCAGATTGCTTTTTTTTTTAAATCGGTTACGACACCTGTGTCACCGCACCTGCATTGTGTAGTCTATATCAGTCGTCGTCAGGCATTTGGGCTTCTGGTGACTCCCGTATTGCAGTTAGCCTATGTACTGGGAGGGATCTGGTATGAATATTTTTTCCGTCTCTATTAAATAATTTTTGTTTTTGACCTTCTAATCAAACCAACGTATAGTGGGTGAGAAACTTCCTTCCTTAGAAAGTGGTGCAGCTAATTTTCCGAGAGACTGTTAAAAGTATTGGTTTGGTTTGGAAATAGGGTAGTTGATGAGTGGAACAGTCTGCCTAGTAAGGTTATTGAAGCTAAAACGTTGGGTAGTTTCAAATTTAAGTTAGATAAATACATGAGTGAGAGGGGTTGGATTTGAGTGAGACTTGCATAATGAGTAATGGATTTAAATTAGATAAGTTTAGATTTAGAAAGGACATAGGAAAGTATTGGTTTGGAAATAGGGTAGTTGATGAGTGGAACAGTCTACCTAGCTGGGTTATTGAGTCTAGGACTTTGGGTAGTTTCAAATTTAGGTTGGATAAGTACATGAGTGGGAGGGGTCGGATTTGAGTGGGACTTTCACATCAGAGCTTATTTCTTGGGTAGCATTGAAAATTGGGTTGGGCAAATGTTTTGTTAGTGGGATGAATTGTAAAAGGACCTGCCTAGTATGGGCCAACAGGCCTGCTGCAGTGTTCCTCCTTTCTTATGTTCTTAAAATCCCTCAGTTGTATCAAGGTGACCAGCTTCAGAGAAAAATTATGTAAGGGTGGGTACGAAATGTAATGTGTGTGGTAGTATTATCCAGCACAGCACAGACCGGGCCGCGGGGGCGTTGACCCCCAGAACTCTCTCCAGGTAAACCTCTAGAGTCTAGCATATACTCACAGAGGACCGCCATGTTTCCCAGGCGCTGCTTCTCCTTCGTCAACAACAACCTTTCACAAAGGGAAGAACAAGATAATGTAAAAAGTAGAGCAAGAAGACGGAATATTATTATAATTTAACACACTTAAGTAAATTTACTTAAGTTAACCAAAAGAAATTTAGAGAAGGGAATTATTTTAACAGAGCAAGTGAGAGAATTTTTAAAGAATATTTATACTTTTATAACAAAGAAGAGTCAATGAATGTGTTTGAGGGACAAAATACGAACATTTATTACTTCTTGTAGGAACAAAATAACGCTGGGATACGTAAATTCTTTAAGTATTAACATCTTTACTAAATATAACAAATATAAATATAACATAAATATAACATGTATGAACTCGTGCATCTAAACACGTACACACACCTTAACCCAGACACACACACACAAAACACACACACACACACACACACACACACACACCACCACACACACACACACGAAACAATAAAAGGCCGTGGTTCCTGGAGTTTACCTGGAGAGAGTTCCGGGGGTCAACGCCCCCGCGGCCCGGTCTGTGAATTATTCGAAACATCGGAATTACTAATACTGGGAATTTATACTTCAATAGAATTAAGCAAATATACAAAGTAGACAATAATCATGATCACTCGCACATCTTAAAAGAGTTAAAACTAGTTAAGAATCCCAGAAGAGGGAGTTTTAAGACGCTGCCTGATTTTTTTCACGTTTTTTCCTTCTTTATTTCTGTCAACACTTATATACGGTAAGGAGGACTAATTTCTCCAAACAATTTACACGTTCACCTGAAGATCTGATGATTTTATGTGTAAAATAGTGACATTCCCATTAAATCACATTAAATAAATTTCGGTTTACCTCTTCTGAGCGGCTTCAATATTTACTGAGTGATACATCATACCTGGAGATTACCTAGAGAGTGTTCCGGGGGTCATCGCCCCCGCGGCCCGGCCTGTGACCAGGCCTCATAGGACAAGCATAGTACCTGTTAACTCTCGATTACGAGTAGGCAAGTTTGTTGACGTAATAATATAATTAAAAAAAGAAACTTGGAATGGTTGGGCCCCTCGTGCCCCTCAAGGGAGGTTCCTTGACGCTGGTGAGGGGCTCTCGATCTAGGGAATTGGATCTGTGCTCCGGTTCCCTGAATTGAATCTGGAGAATAATTCATGTGTTCAGCTTCTAATTTTTAACACTATTGTGGTTTCCATTTGACAGTTTTATTAATAGTGATATTAATTTTTTTTCATTAACTAACAAACGCGTCTTTTGACGAGTTTTCCTCGAGGGAGACAAGATTTTAAAGTTAGTTTGTTTAAGTTCTATGAAAATTTGATTAATCAAATTGGTTTATGTGAAATAGAGAATGTCTCGTCTGATCAGAGCTAAGTTACAGTAATTGACGTTAACTGGTTATCCTGGGTTAAATCAGCTGAACGTTCAGTTATATCTCTAACATCTGTGAGCTCTCAAGACCATTCTTAAACATTTGTTACGTAAACTAGGCCTACATAAAACTTACTTTTTTAAATGCCTGTCACTTATGCATGGAGAAAAATTTGAATTGATTTTAACCTGCGTAGGTCTCATTTCGCAATTTCGGAAGAAACTGGAAAAAATGAAACAACTTTTCGTTTACTAGTTTCTGAGTGATATATTTGATTAACTTAAAGCCTTCTATGTTTATAACGTGAAAATGCACTTCTGAGGAGCTTTAAGCTTCATATGCTTGTGTATTATTGGATTAGAAAATATATGAACTCATACATCTAAACACATATAGACACTCATACATCTAAACACATATAGACACTCATACATCTAAACACATATTTGACACTCATTTCATCTAAACAAAATATAGACACTCATACATCTAAACACATATAGACACTCATACATCTAAACACATATAGACACTCATACATCTAAACACATATAGACACTCATACATCTAAACACATATAGACACTCATACATCTAAACACATATAGACACTCATACATCTAAACACATATAGACACTATACATCTTTAAAAACATATAGACACTCATACATCTAATCACATATAGACACTCATACATCTAAACACATATAGACACTCATACATCTAATCACATATAGACACTCATACATCTAAACACATATAGACACTCATACATCTAAACACATATAGACACTCATACATCTAAACACTATAGACACTCATACATCTAAACACATATAGACACTCAACATCTAATCCATATAGACACTTCATACATCTAAACACATATAGACACTCATACAAACTAATCACATATAGACACTCATACATCTAAACACATAAAAGACACTCATACATCTAAACACATATAGACACTCATACATCTAAACACATATAGACACTCATACATCTAAACACATATAGACACTCATACATCTAAACACATATAGACACTCATACATCTAAACACATATAGACACTCATACATCTAAACACATATAGACACTCATACATCTAATCACATATAGACACTCATACATCTAATCACATATAGACACTCATACATCTAAACACATATAGACACTCATACATCTAAACACATACACACTCATACATCTAAACACATTCACACACTCGTACATCTAAACACATACATACCCCAACCCACAAACCTCTTTGAAAGGTTTGAATTCAATTTGAACCTTATGTGTCTTAATCCAAATAAAATATTGAACAAATATAGATATTAGTTTTCATTTGATGACCTATGAATGCCTCCTCTGATTTCCTTCAAATCTTTAACACTAATATTAAACTACATTATTAACTTGTACCACACTCTGCACTGTTCCAGTCGCGTGCACTGAGGCACAAAGGGCTAGGATTATGATCTACGAGGATATCTTCCTGAGGTGTAACTAAAGGGTGATATTACAAGTAAGAGCATCACAGATGGAATGTCAGTGACAAAACTAGCATCAGTAGGGACGTTAGAGGTAGCCGATACTAGCCACCAAGAAAGCTTCAGTTAGATATTTGAGAAAATGAAGTTAAATTTGGCTATATCTGGGACTAAATGTGATAGGTAATAATAAATTTTACGATTCTTCCCGACACTACTTGTGTGCTACCATCATCATCCCAGTTACCCAGTACACAAATCACATGCAACCACTAACCTTCCACCTACACCTCCCACCTGCACCACCACTACCTACATCACTCACAACAGCTAGATTTGAAAATATCACCAGTACTTTCTTCCCATCTCCTCCACTTACATCACTATTATATTACAACCAAAAATCAATCACCACAGCCACCATACCTCCACTACCCACCACCACCATATAAATTCCACTCACTACTCCCATACCACATCCGCCACCATGCGTTCTCCATCCCACTCACCATATCTCCTCCATCTACCACCACCATATTACCATCACCCACCATTACCAAACGACCTCCACTCTTGGACATGCCACCTCCACCCACCACTATCAAACTTCCTCCACCAATCATGCCAAACTACCTCCACTCACCACTACCAAGCCCCCTCCACCGCCATCTACCACCTACGAATCCAAACACCACTCCCTTATCACTATCAACCATACCATTTTTTACTACCTACCATACAAAATCACACATCAATATCTACCATCAACACCTATACACACTGCCAACCATCCATGACACACTCTACCAACCAATTATTACTTACATTCTACCAGCCACTATTTAACTCAACTCAACCACTCTCCTTCTCTAGCACCACTATCACCATATATCACTTTCAACTAAATCTCATTCACTCAGCAAACTCTCTCCACCAACCACAACCATCCAACCACCAACCACAACCATCCAACCACCAACCACAACCATCCAACCACCAACCACAACCATCCAACAACCATAATCACACACATACTGTCACCAACTCTCGAGGAGAAAGCAGTGAGAGGAAAGTAATGGAAGGGATTACAGTGAAGAATTATCTGAGGATATTATCCTAAGTTGGAGCAGAAAAGGTAATGTTTGCTACTTAAAACTCATGATCAAGAGGCTGAAACAAAGAGAAGAACATAAGATCAGATAGAAGAATGAATTAGAGAAGAGGGTTTGATGAAAGGATGAAGTTAACGAAGAATAACATGCAGGAGAGAGAGAGAGAGAGAGAGAGAGAGAGAGAGAGAGAGAGAGATAAATTGGGAGGATGAGGATGGGATGGATGGGGGGGGGGGGGAAGAACCGGCGAAACTGGATTTGATGACATTTGTAATAAGTATCAGATCTAGGAGAGAGGAGAACATAAGCGCACTCTGGGACAAGTATTCAAGGTGTCTTGAGTTTTAACTTTGTCTTGGTAATGAACCTGGAAAGAAAATTAGGAAGGCAGAGAGAAAAACAGAATACAGAAGAAGGAGGCTATGTGCAGATGATAGACTTCCTTGATGCAGTCTAATGGAAGAAGAACTGGAAGGAAAGTAAGAAGAAGAAATTAAATAGTTCATACCATGAAAGAACCTGGAGATAATTGAGAAAATTCTACCCAATGGAGAACAAGTTGAGGGAAAAAACTAAAGCATCCAGGGTTCCACCACAGATGTAAAAAAGTAAAAATAGGGAACACCAGAGCAAGGACAAAAATACAGAAGATGGAAAACAATATAGAAATTATTAGCATTACAGCCAGAAATGAAAACTTGCCTATGAGAATAATGATGCCTGAGAAACATCTTCAGTACCATAATTACTGGATCTCTTCATTAAATGGAAGATGACAATAAAGGATCAAAGTGATTAAATAAAAGAAGAGGAGAGCTAATGATTAATAAATGGATGGACATTGAAGAACTAAACAAACATTTAAGAGCCATGCCAGAGAGATGAAAATGGACAATCTACTGAGACTGGATGACGTGGACACAAGGGATAAAGTAGTTTCTGTGGTGTCTTTCTGGGGCTTGAGAGAGGGAGCATAATGACTCTTAAAAAAGAATACAAAATGATTAAGAAACGTGATCTTAAGGAAAGCTGCAAAACTAGAGATATTTAGGTGAATGGTGGAGAACTTGGAGATTCATGGAGTCTAAAACGAGTCAGCAAGGGTATATA
>NC_069463.1:28802821-28852567 GCF_026875155.1 Cherax quadricarinatus
AGCACCTGGAACGGAACAAATATAAATGCCAACCACCGGATTCACGAAGGCAAATCCTGTGTCACAAACCTTCTGGGTTTTATGATAAAAATAACAAAGTAAGACACGAGAGAGAGGGGTGGGTTGATTGCATCTTCTTGGACTGCAAAAAAGGGCCCTTTTGACACAGTTCCTCAAAAGGGAGATTAGTGCAAAGCTAGAGCATCAGGCGCATAAAACAGGAAGGGCACTGCAATGGATCAGAGAATACCTGACAGGGAGGCAACAACGAGTCATGGTACGTAATGATGTATCACAGTGGGCACCTGTGACGAGCGGGGGTCCCACAGGGGTCGGTCCTAGGACCAGTGCTATTTTTGGTATATGTGAACGACATGACGGAAGGGTTAGACTCAGAAGTGTCCCTGTTTGCAGATGATGTGAAGTTAATGAGGAGAATTAAATCTGATGAGGACCAGGCAGGACTTCAAAGAGACCTGGACAGACTGACACCTGGTCCAGCAAATGGCTTCTCGAATTTAATCCTGCCAAATGCAAAGTCATGAAGATAGGGGAAGGGCACAGAAGACCACAGACAGAGTATAGGCTAGGTGGCCAAAGACTGCAAACCTCACTCAAGGAGAAAGATCTTGGGGTGAGTATAACACCGAGCATGTCTCCGGAAGCACACATCAATCAGATAACTGCTGCAGCATATGGGCGCCTGGCAAACCTGAGAACAGCATTCCGATACCTTAGTAAGGAATCATTCAAGACACTGTACACCGTGTATGTCAGGCCCATACTGGAGTATGCAGCACCTGTTTGGAACCCGCACTTGATAAAGCACGTCAAGAAACTAAAGTACAAAGGTTTGCGACAAGGTTAGTTCCAGAGCTAAGGGGAATGTCCTATGAAGAAAGATTAAGGGAAATCGGCCTGACGACACTGGAGGACAGGAGGGTTCAGGGGGAAACATGATAACGACATGTAAAATACTGCGTGGAATAGACAAGGTGGACAAAGACAGGATGTTTCCAGGGAGGGGACACAGAAACAAGAGGCCACAATTGGAAGTTGAAGACACAAATGAGTCAGAGAGATAGTAGGAAGTATTTCTTCAGTCATAGAGTTGTAAGGCAGTGGAATAGCCTAGAAAATGACGTAGTGGAGGCAGGAACCATACACAGTTTTAAGACGAGGTTTGATAAAGCTCATGGAGCGGGGAGAGAGAGGGCCTAGTAGCAACCGGTGAAGAGGCGGGGCCAGGAGCTAGGACTCGACCCCTGCAACCACAAATAGGTGAGTACAAATAGGTGAGTACACACATACACACACACACACACACACACACACACACACACACACACACACATACACACACACACGCACACACACACACACACACACACACAAGACGGCTTTTGACATAGTTCCGTACAAGAGATTAGTACCAAAGCTAGAGGAGCAACCAGGAAAAACAGAAAAGGCATTGCAATGGATCAGAGAATATCTGACGGGAAGGAAAACACGAGTGATAGTGCATGACGAGGTGTCAGAGTGGGCGCCTGTGACGAACGGGGTTCCACAAGGGGCAGTCCTGGGCAGGTGCTGTTTCTTGTATATGTGAATGACATGACGGAAAGGATAGATTCAGAGGTGTCCCTGTTTGTAGACGACGTGAAGCTAATGTGGAGAATTCAAGTGAATGAGGATGAGGTAGAACTATAAAGGCTGCAAGCCTGGTCCAACAAGTGGCTCCTGGTGTTTAACCGCCCCAAGTGCTAAGTCATGAAGATTGAGGAAGATCAAAGAAGACAGCAGACCGATTACAGGCTAGGGGACCAAAGACTACAAACCTCACTCAAGGGAAAGCATCCTGAGGTGAGTATAATACCGAGCACATCTCCTGAGGCACACATCAACCAGATAACTGTTGCAGCACATGAGCGTCTGGCAAACATAAGAATAACGTTTGGGAAAACCTGGTAAGGAAATTCATTGAAGACTCTATACCAGTTGAAACGTCGGATCATATTGGAGCATGAAACACCAGTAGGAACGCACACCTGGTCAGCACGTCTTGTTCAAAGGTCTGCACAAGAACTATTCCGAGTAATGGGTAGTCTTACGAGATGTTAAGGAATCGACCCGAAGACACTAAGTCGGAGTGATAATGAGGACAGATCAAGACGTACAAAATACTGAGAGGAATTGACAAGGTGGAGTAGGGACCAGAATATTTCAGAGATGGACACAGCAAGCGGAGTCACAACTGAAGTTGAAGACTCAAATGAATCACAGGGATGTTAAAAAGTTTTTCTTCAGCCATAGAGTTGTCAGGAAGTGGAATAATCTGGAGAGTTAAGTAGTTGAAGCAGGATCCTTACATAGTTTTAAGAAGGATACGATAAGCTATGGGGTACGGAAAGAGTGACCTATAGCGACCAGCAAAGATCGGCCCAGAGCTATGACTCGACCCTTGCAACCACAAATAGGTAAGTACACACACCTACACTTTCGGGCATGAAAGTTGTTCAAAGAAAAATAAAAGAACAAATATAATATTTTTAGCAAGTCACCTTTGTGACAGGTGGTGTTGTAAATGTAAACATGATACCACTATTACATTGGAAACATTAAAGAATGGGAGCGAACACCGAATGGGAGTTGAGCACCTAATGGGACGTAAACATCATAATGGAGTGAACACCTTAAGGAGTGAACATCATGGAAGTGAACACCTAATGGGAGTGAACATCATAATGGAAGTGAACACCTTAATGGGAGTGAACATCATAATGGAAGTGAACACCTTACTGGGAGTGAACTCATAATGGAAGTGAACCCTTACTGGAGATGAAATCATAAGAAGTGAACTCCTATGGGAGTGAACGTATAATGAAGTGGCACCTTAATGGGAGATGAACATCAAATGGAAGTGAACACCTTAATGGGAGTGAACATCATAATGGAAGTGAACAACCTTACTGGAGTGACATCATAAGGAAGTGAAACACCTATGGAGTGAACATCATAATGAGAAGTGAACACCTTACTGGGAGTGAACATCATAATGGGAGTGAGCACCTTATGGATGAACATCATAATGGAGTGAGCCCTTACTGGAGTGAACATCTAATGGAGTGACACCTTAAGGAGTGAACATCATAATGGAAGTGAACACCTTACTGGGAGTGAACATCATAATGGAAGTGAGCACCTTACTGGGAGTGAACATCATAATGGAAGTGAACACCTTACTGGGAGTGAACATCATAATGGAAGTGAACACCTTACTGGGAGTGAACATCATAATGGGAGTGAACACCTTAATGGGAGTGAACATCTTAATGGGAGTGAACACCTTAATGGGAGTGAACACCTTAAAACTGCCTCTCCACTTCTACTTTACAGTCTAATATTAGTTTCTGTGGTAAACTGAAAGGATTCTACAGCGTATTCATTAACTTGTCTATATTGTACATTATTTATGTAATAAATATTCTTTACCATTTCCTCCATCACAGCCTCCATCCTCCCTCACAATTTCCTCGAAAGAAAAATGAATACAAAATATTATTGCTTAAATGTTGGTAAAATCCCGATGAGGCAGAAACATTATTCTAGGAAAGCTTTCAGTGGCCAAAAGTAACCTCGGAGAAGACTTGGCGCTGCCTCACTCAACTAGTGACCGGCTCACTGCTGCACACGTCCTCACAACAAGCCAGAAGTCCAGCTGCAGTGAAGATGAAGATTTTGCTTCTCACTCTTGTACTGTGTTGGGTAAGTAACTTTGATAATACAAGCTACCTCCTGCTTTACTGTCTGCTGCGGGTATATCTCATAATAACAGCAACAGTATTTTCTTTGTGTGGTTCGAGTAAAACTCACATAGTCATTTACGTCTGTTGAACTGTGAGAGAGGAATTACTGATAATCTCAGCTACTCTCTTATATGTTGAGTGACTGTGATCATACCAGCTGCTCTGGGACGTGTAGTAACCCTTACAATATCAGATGTTTTCTGCTGAATTGTATGGGTTAAGTAACGCTGATAATACTATACGTTTTGTCGTATTGTCTAAGTGGACAAAACTGTCTGCTTCACTAGATTTTTTGATCGGTTTCTTTTGAGGATCAGCGTCCAGTATCTTATTACAGTTGAAAAAATATTGTGAACCTATCCCTCTCTTTCCAGCTTCATTGGAATTGCTCTTTAATAGAATACTAGCCGGTTTTCGAGAGAGAATATATAGTCTCTAAATCAGTGCTAGTTTGTTTGCATTAAACTCCAATAATCTACTAATTATCGTCTTTATTACCGATCATGCACGTGTTAGTGAGTTTTACTTGATTCTGCGTGTTTTATGATAATGATATATGAAATAATGATGTTTTGGATGTGTTTGTGTGTGTGCTTGTTTGTGTTTGTTTGTGTGTTCTTGTGTGTGTGTGTGTGTGTGTGTGTATGTGTATTTGTTTCTATGTATTTCTGTGTGTGTGTTCATTTGCGTGCATTTGTTACTGTGTATTTGTGTGTGAAACAAACCACACCACGGGTGGGTTTAGAACCCGCAATCAGAGGGTCACAAAACTCCAGACCGTCGCGTTTGCCACTGGGCCACGATTTCACTATTAATGTATGTGTGTGTGTATGTGTGTGCGTGCGTGTGTGTGTGCGTGTGTGTGCGCGTGTGTGCGCGTGTGTGTGCGTATGTGTGTGTTACCATTTTGTCCTAGGCACATGTCGATTAGACACTAGGCCTGTTGCATATGCGTGTGTGTGTGTGTGTGTGTGTGTTGGGTACAGATCCCCCACAAGTCAGTGATAAAAGAGTTTTAACTCTCACTGCCGGAGATGAAGCAGCTTAGTGTGCTTACCTCTCCAGGTGTTAACCAGTCTTCTAATTTTCCTTCCTTCCTCCTCCCCATCTTCTATATATCCTTCCTGTCTACGCAGACTTACCCTTTCCTTCGACCCTACATTTCTCCTGTGTTTACCATCGGATGTGTCCTATAATCTTTCCTGCTACGTCTTATATATCAGGTGATGTTACTGAGGATCGATGCCCTGGTCTCAGACCAGACCTCTTGTTGAGGCTACTAGTCTCGCGGTCTGAGGTTAGGTAAGGTTGGTCAGGAAACAGGACAAATGTTTCCTGATGCGGGTCTTAGTCAGATGATAACCCGCCGCTGGAGCTTTTGGTCATCTGACCGAGGCCTTCCACTGGCTTACCGGTCCACCTCTTCAAAAAATTATGATAATTGTTATAACCCTTCTTTTTGTTCAGGCCATACCACGTGTGTGTGTGTGTGTGTGTGTGTTAGTATGTACTCACCTAATTGTGGTTTCAGGGGTCGAGACTCGGCTCCTGGCCCCGCCTCTTCAATGACCGCTACTAGGTCCTCCCTCTCCCTGCTCCATGAGCTTTATCATACCTCGTCTTAAAACTATGTATGGTTCCTGCCTCCACTATATCGCTTGTCAGGCTATTCTACTTCCTAATAACTTTGTGGCTGAAGAAATACTTCCTAACATCCCTTTGACTCATCCGAGTCCTCAACATACAATTGTGATCCCTTGTTTCTGTGTCCCCTCTCTGGAACATCCTGTCTCTGTCCGCCTTATTTATTCCACGCAATATTTTGTATGTCGTTATCATGTCTCCCCTAACCCTCCTGTCCTCGAGTGTCGTCAGGCCGATTTCCCTTAACCTTTCTTCGTAGGACATTCCCCTTAGCTCTGAAACCAGCCTTGTTGCAAACATTTGCACTTTCTCTAATTTCTTGACGCGCTTGACCAGGTGTGGGTTCCAAACTAATGTTGCGTACTCCAGTATGGGCCTGACGTACACTGTGCAGTCTTGAACGATTCCTTACTGAGGTGTGTGTGTGTGTGTGTGTGTGTGTGTGTATTTGTTTCTGTGTATTTCTGTGTGTGTGTATTTGTTTCTGTATATTTCTGTGTATGTCTGTGTTTGTGTGTATTTATTTGTGTGTACTCACCTAATTGTGGTTGCAGGGGTCAATTCATAGTTCCTGGCCCAGCCCCTTCACTGGTCGCCACTAGATCCACTCTCTCCCTGCTCCCTAAGCTTTATCATACCTCTTTTTAAAGCTATGTATGTCACCTGCTTCCACTACTTCGCTTTCTTGACAACCCTATTGGTGAAGAAATACTTCCTAACATCCCTGTGACTTATCTTAGTCTTCAACTTCCAATTGTGACTCCTGGAACATCTTGTCTCTGTACTCTTTCTGTGTGTGTGTGTGTGTGTGTGTGTGTGTGTGTGTGTGTGTGTGTGTGTGTGTGTTGTGTGTGTGTGTATGTGTTGTGTTGTGGTGCAAATGTGTGTTATGTGTTGTATGTATGTGGTGTGTATGTCGTCAGTTCTTCGCCAAGCCTCTCGATTATTCATGGACGGTCATATATTATTCCTGGTCTCGTAAGATTTAACATACGTAACATTAAATGTATTTAGAATTTGCTTCCACCACTTCCTCGTCCAGATCGTTCGTTTTTCTCACCGCCATCAGATTGTAGAATTTTCTTCTGATGTCTTTGTGTTGCATTTACATGTGTAATTTCCATTTACAGTCTCTTGCCAAGAATCTCTTCTTTTCAACCAGTCTGTCTCTGTCTTCCCTACTGAGTATCACGTGTACTGTTTCAGAGTGATCATGTATACCCCCAGTTATCTTCCTACGGTACTGTAATATTTGCTTATTTTACGTATAGCTCTGCAGCAATTCCCTTCGTCCTGTGTATCTCTAGATATGTTTCCTAATGTGAGATTCATTCTGGCGTTGCTTGTAATAAATTAGGTCTAGGGGGTTGTTTACAAAGTTTTGATCGACTAATAAGGTATCCCCGAAGGGAGGATCTTTAAGAGGTTCATAACTCGAGAAGACATCATCCAATCGGCTTCAAATTTTCTTTGTGTAAAGTCACTAGGGTCATATTTATGGAACAATTGGTGGTGAGGCGCCCTGGAATGATTCGGTTAACTTCCAAAACATTCCTAATTCAATGACTGCGGAGAATGACACTTAAGAGTGTCGGTACAAACCTGACGATTATTTTTGTAAAATAGTTGGATATTTTTAATCTCGTTAAATCAGATTAATAAATATCAGTTTACTTCTTCTGAATTGCTTTAATATTCAATGCCTACTGCATCTTAGGGACAGGATCGTTTTCTTTTCGTGCAAAGAAAAAAATGTCGATTGAATATAATAGTTAATAATAATTTGGGGTTGTTGAAATCCGTACCACAAACTCGTGCCGCACTCTGAACTATTCCAGTCTCGTGCACTGAAGTATTGGGGACTAGGGTTATGCAATACATAAATACCTTTCTCGGATCACACAGGGACTGATGAACATCTAGTTTTTTTTTAAATATTTGCAAACAAAGATATGTACATACAGTACTTTTCCGTCTCAAATATATTTTAAGTATATTGTATATAGTAAAAACATATATTTCCATTGTACGTTACACTGGGAACCATTTCTCAAATAGCACCATTCCGGATGCCTCTTCTAGTGCTAACACTGTCTCCTTTCATACAGATATTCCTTGATTCAGTGAAGTAAGTTATGCGTTATTTCTGACACCATTTGTTGATTAGTCTCTTCTAGGGATCAAGGTCGAATACCTTCCTTATGTCTAGAATAATTTAGTTCACCCATCTCTTTCTCAATAATTGTTTTTCTGTCTTAGAACACTTGTAGGGTTCGCAGACAGGATTCATTTTTCCTATATACCCTTGCTGACTCGTTTTAGACTCCATGAATCTCCAAGTGCTCCACCATTCACCTAAATATCTTTAGTTTTGCGGCTTTCCTTAAGATCACGTTTCTTAATAATTTTGTATTCTTTTTTAAGAGTCATTATGCTCCCTCTCTCAAGCCCCAGAAAGACACCACAGAAACTACTTTAGTTTATCCCTTGTGTCCACGTCATCCAGTCTCCGTAGATTGTCCATTTTCATCTCTCTGGCATGGCTCTTAAATGTTTGTTTAGTTCTTCAATGTCCATCCATTTATTAATCATGAGTTCTCCTCTTCTTTTATTTAATCACTTTGATCCTTTATTATCATCTTCCATTTAATGAAGAGATCCAGTAATTATGGTACTGAAGATGTTTCTCAGGCATCATTATTCTCATAGGCAAGTTTTCATTTCTGGCTGTAATGTTAATAATTCCTATATTTTTTCCATCTTCTGTATTTTTGTCCTTGCTCTGGTGTTCCCTATTTTTACTTTTTTACATCTGTGGTGGAACCCTGGGTGCTTTAGTTTTTCCCTCAACTTGTTCTCCATTGGGTAGAATTTTCTCAATTATCTCCAGGTTCTTTCATTGTATGAACTATATAATTTCTTCTTACTTTCCTTCCAATTCTTCTTCCATTAGACTGCATCAAGGAAGTCTATCATCTGCACATAGCCCCCTTCTTTTGTATTCTGTTTTTCTCTCTGCCTTTCTAATTTTCTTTCCAGGTTCATTACCAAGACAAAGTTAAAACTCAAGACACCTTGAATACTTGTCCCAGAGTGCGCTTATGTTCTCCTCTCTCCTAGATCTGATACTTATTACAAATGTAATCAAATCCAGTTTCGCCGGTTCTTCCCCCCCATCCATCCATCCCATCCTCATCCTCCCAATTTCTCTCTCTCTCTCTCTCTCCTCTCTCTCTCTCTCTCTCTCTCTCTCTCTCATTACATATGGTTTGACAAGGTTAGGTTAGGGATCCCTAGCTTTATTTACAAGCTATTTACAGGTTAAGGATTCCTAACTTTATTGGCAAGCTAAGAGCTGTTACCTACATCAGCTCATTTGAAAGCATTTTTATTCTCTCTCTCTCTCTCTCTCTCTCTCTCTCTCTCTCCTCTCTCTCTCTCTTCTCTCTCTCTCTCTCTCTCTCTCTCTCTCTCTCTCTCTCTCTCTCTCTCTCTCTCTCTCTCTCTCTCTCTCTCTCTCTCTCTCTCTCTCTCTCTCTCTCTCTCTCTCTTTCTCTCTCTTTACACAGGGTTTGACAAGGCTAGGTTAAGGATCCCTAACTTTATTGAGAGCTATTTACAAGTTAAGGATTCCTATCTTCATTTACAAGCTAAGAGATGTTACTTAAATCATCTTATTTGAAAGCATTTTTATTGTTATGAAACATGCAAGTAGGGAACAGGATGAAGTTGGAGCCATCTGTGGGTCAGCATTTTCATTTGATCAACTGACTTTGTCTCGTTGACATCATAATGCTGTACGAATGTGTTCCAGACTCAAGTCATCCTGGGGATAAATGATCTCAGATGAAGTGATGTTCTGGAGAAGGGTACAGCCAGAGTGAAGTTGCTGCTGACTGCCCGTCTTGTGGTATAGAAGCTTGCTTCACGCTGTCCTCAAAGTGGATCCAAGTGTGGGACTTTGACAATATTGGCCTTGTACATAACAGTAAGGCCACCCACATCCCTCTTGTGTTGAAGTCAGTCTCTCTCTCTCTCCTGCATGTTATTCTTCGTTAACGTCATCCTTTCATCAAACCCTCTTTTCTAATTCATTCTTCTATCTGATCTTGTGTTCTTCCCTTTGTTTCAGCATCTTGATCATGAATTTTATGTAGCAAACATTACTGTTCTACTCCAACTTAGGATAATATCCTCAGATAATTCTTCATTTTAATCCCTCCATTACTTTCCTCTCACCGCTTTCTCCTCGAGAGTTGGTGACAATATGTGTGTGATTATGGTAGTTGGATGGTTGTGGTTGGTGGTTGGATGGTTGTGGTTGGTGGTTGGATGGTTGTGGTTGGTGGAGAGAGTTTGCTGAGTGAATGAGATTTAGTTGAAAGTGATATATGGTGATAGTGGTGCTAGAGAAGGAGAGTGGTTAAGTAGAGTTAAATAGTGGCTGGTAGAATGTAAGTAATAATTGGTTGGTAGAGTGTGTCATGGATGGTTGGCAGTGTGTATAGGGGTTGATGGTAGATAATGGTGTGTGATGTGTATGGTAGGTAGTAAAGATGGTATTGTTGATAATGATAAGGTAGTGGTGTTTGGATTCGTAGGTGGTGGGTGGAGGTGGCTTGGTAGTGGTGAGTGGAGGTAGTTTGGCAGTGATTGGTGGAGGAAGTTTGATAGTGGTGGGTGGAGGTGGCATGATGTCAATGAGTGGAGGTCGTTTGGTAATGGTGGGTGGTGGTAGATGGTGGAGATATGGTGAGTGGGATGGAGAACGCATGGTGGTGGATGTGGTATGGTAGTAGTGAGTGGAATTTATATGGTGGTGGTGGGTAGTGGAGGTATGGTGGCTGTGGTGATTGATTTTTGGTTGTAATATAATAGTGATGTAAGTGGAGGAGATGGGAAGAAAGTACTGGTGATATTTTCAAATCTAGCTGTTGTGAGTGATGTAGGTAGTGGTGGTGCAGGTGGGAGGTGTAGGTGGAAGGTTAGTGGTTACATGTGATTTGTGTACTGGGTAACTGGGATGATGATGGTAGCACACAAGTAGTGTCGGGAAGAATTGTAAAATTTATTATTACCTATCACATTTAGTCCCAGATATAGCCAAATTTAACTTCATTTTCTCAAATATCTAACTGAAGCTTTCTTGGTGGCTAGTATCGGCTACCTCTAACGTCCCTACTGATGCTTGTTTTGTCACTAACATCCCATCTGTGATGCTCTTACTTGTATTATCACCCTTTAGTTACACCTCAGGAAGATATCCTCGTAGACCATAATCACACATCTTTGTGCCTCAGTGCACGCGACTGGAACAGTGAAGAGTCTAAGTTAATATTGTAGTTTAATATTAGTGTTCAAGATTTGAAGGAAATCAGAGGAGGCATTCATAGGTCATCAAATGAAAACTAATATATATATTTGTTCAATATTTTATTTGGATTAAGACACATAAGGTTCAAATTGAATTCAAACCTTTCAAAGAGGTTTGTGGGTTGGGGTATGTATGTGTTTAGATGTATGAGTGCGTGTATGTGTTTAGATGTATGAGTGTGTGTATGTGTTTAGATGTATGAGTGTGTGTATGTGTTTAGATGTATGAGTGTGTGTATGTGTTTAGATGTATGAGTGTGTGTGTGTTTAGATATACAAGTTCATATATTTTCTAACCCAATAATACACAAGCATATTAAGCTTAAAGCTCCTCAGAAGTGCATTTTCACGTTATAAACATATAAGACTTTAAGTTAATCAAACATGTCACTCAGAAACTAGTAAATGAAAAGTTGTGTTTCAATTTTTCCAGTTTCTTCCGAAATTCCGAAATGAGACCTACGCAGGTTAAAATCAATTCAAATTTTTCTCCATGTATAAGTGACAGGCATTTAAAAAAGTAAGTTTTATGTAGGCCTAGTTTACGTAACCAAGAAATGTTTAAGAATGGTCTTGAGGGCTGACAGATGTTAGAGATATAACTGAACGTTCAGCTGATTTAACCCAATTTAACCCAGGATAACCAGTTAACCTCAATTACTGTAACTTAGTTCTGATCAGACGAGACATTCTCTATTTCACATAAACCAATTTGATTAATCAAATTTTCATAGAACTTAAACTAACTTTAAAATCTTGTCTCCCTCGAGGAAAACGAGTTAAAAGACGCGTTTTTTGGTTAATGAAAAAAACCTTAATATCACTATTAATTAAATAAAACTGTCAAATGGACACCTCAATAGTGTTAAAAATTAGAAGCTGAACACAGAATTATTCTCCAGTTATGGCCGGGGGGTCAATTATTATAATCATGGAGGAGCGCTAAACCCGTAGGATTACACAGCGAATGTGTGGGGGGGGGAGATGGAAGGTATTCAGACTCAATTCAGGGAACCGGAGCACAGATCCAATTCCCTAGATCGAGAGCCCCTCACCAGCGTCAAGGAACCTCCCTTGAGGGGCACGAGGGGCACGAGGGGCACGAGGGGCATGAGGGGCACGAGGGGCACGAGGGGCATGAGGGGCATGAGGGGCATGAGGGGCATGAGGGGCACGAGGGGCACGAGGGGCACGAGGGGCACGAGGGGCACGAGGGGCATGAGGGGCATGAGGGGCATGAGGGGCATGAGGGGCACGAGGGGCACGAGGGGCACGAGGGGCACGAGGGGCATGAGGGGCATGAGGGGCACGAGGGGCACGAGGGGCACGAGGGGCATGAGGGGCATGAGGGGCACGAGGGGCACGAGGGGCACGAGGGGCACGAGGGGCCCAACCATTCCAAGTTTCTTTTTTTTATTATATTATTATAACATTATTATATTATTAGTTAACAGGTACTATGCTTGTCCTATGAGGCCTGGTCACAGGCCGGGCCGCGGGGGCGATGACCCCCGGAACTCTCTCCAGGTTATCTCCAGGTATGATGTATCACTCCTTAAATATTGAAGCCGCTCAGAAGAGGTAAACCAAAATTTATTTAATGGGAATAAATGTCACTATTTTACACATAAAATCATCAGATGTTCAGGTGAACGTGTAAACTGTTTACAGAAATTAGTCTTCCTTACCGTATATAAGTGTTGACAGAAATAAAGAAGGAAGAAACTTGAAAAAAATCAGGCAGCGTCTTAAAACTCCCTCTTCTGGGATTCTTAACTAGTTTTAACTCTTTTAAGATGTGCGAGTGATCATGATTATTGTCTAGTTTGTATATTTGCTTAATTCTATTGAAGTATTAATTCCCAGTATTAGTAATTCCGATGTTTCGAATAATAATTCACAGAAGTAGTAATTCTGATGTTTTGGAACCACGGCCTTTTATTGTTTCGTGTGTGTGTGTGTGTGTATGTGTGTGTGTGTGTGTGGTGTGTGTGTGTGTGTGTGTGTGTGTGTGTGTGTGTGTGTGTGTGTGTGTGTGTATGTGTGTGTGTGTGTGTGTGTGTGTGTGTGTGTGTGTGTGTGTGTGTGTCTGGGTTAAGGTGTGTGTACGTGTTTAGATGCACGAGTTCATACATGTTATATTTATGTTATATTTAGTAAAGATGTTAATACTTAAATAATTTAGGTATCCCAGTGTTATTTTGTTCCTGCAAGAAGTAATAAATGTTCATATTGTTTTGTCCCTCAAACACAATCATTGACTCTTCTTGGTCATAAAAGTATAAATATTCTTTAAAAATTCTCTCACTTGCTCTATTTTAAAATAATTCCCTTCTCTAAATTTCTTTTGGTTAACTAAGTAAATTTACTTAAGTGTGTTAAATTATAATAATATTCCGTCTTCTTGTTCTACTTTTTACATTATCTTGTTCTTGCCTGGGAAACATGGCGGTCCTCTGTGAGTATATGCTGGAGCTTTACCTGGAGTTTACCTGGAGAGAGTTCTGGGGGTCAACGCCCCCGCGGCCCGGTCTGTGCTGTGCTGTGCTGGATAATACTATCACACACATTACATTTCGTACCCACCCTTACATAATTTTTCTCTGAAGCTTGTCACCTTAATACAACTGAGGGATTTTAAGAACATAAGAACATAAGATAGGAGGAACACTGCAGCAGGCCTGTTGGCCCATACTAGGCAGGTCCTTAACAATTCTTCCCACTAACAAAATATTTGCCCAACCCAATTTACAATGCTACCCAAGAAATATATTTTGATGATTCTGTTTACTCATTATGCAAGTCTCACTCAAATCCAACCCCTCTCACTCATGTATTTATCTAACTTAAATTGGAAACTACCCAACGTTTTAGCTTCAATAACCTTACTAGGCAGACTGTTCCACTCATCAACTACCCTATTTCCAAACCAAACCAATACTTTTAACAGTCTCTCGGAAAATTAGCTGCACCACTTCCTAAGGAAGGAAGTTTCTCACCCACTATACGTTGGTTTGATTAGAAGGTCAAAAACAAAAATTCTTTAATAGAGACGGAAAAAATATTCATACCAGATCCCTCCCAGTACATACGCTAACTGCAATACGGGAGTCACAAGAAGCCTAAATGCTTGACGACGACTGATATAGACTACACAATGCAGGTGCGGTGACACAGGTGTCGTAACAGATTTAAAAAAAAGCAATCTGCGATCCTTCACAGTGTTGGCAAAATAGGATTTCTGCAGGCCAGCTAGAAGGCATAACAACATCCTAGTACGCCATATTCATTTACTGGTGTTGACCGTGTCATCTTCGCTTTATCACCCCTCTCCTCAGCTGGGAACACGTCTTGCGACTTCATCGGAGGCTCGCTTCACCTAGCCTTTGAGCTCCCTGCGAACAAGTTCCCATCGGTTTCGGCATCCTCTGCCTTCCACTGATACCTTTAAGTAGCCGAAAGATTGATTTAGT
This sequence comes from Cherax quadricarinatus, assembly GCF_026875155.1. Classification (NCBI taxonomy): domain Eukaryota; kingdom Metazoa; phylum Arthropoda; class Malacostraca; order Decapoda; family Parastacidae; genus Cherax; species Cherax quadricarinatus. The sequence continues at coordinate 28,817,118 of NC_069463.1, forward strand.
GCTCATCAGTATAATTTGGAAGGATGTTCTCATATCAGTTTTTTCTCCCCCATCGCTTCCGTTTTACTAGTACAACTAGCAAGGCAAATTCCCTTTGTCTTTGTTCCTCGATAAAGTTGACCCCTCTGACTTTTGTGCAGAAATAATTAGTACAAATGGATATCTGGTATTAAGTGATGCCCGGCAAATGAGTGCAATGTGAGGGCTTACGATAATGGGTGTCTGGCAGCGACTCTTGAATGGGAATGAATCCTGGATACAAATTCCAAGGGGTACCTGGCACTAATCCTTGTGACTGGATCGGTGATCAGGTGTGGAACAGATCACCCTTGACAGAAAATATGGATCTCTGTTGACAGACTAAACTGCTTAGTTTCTTTTTGGGAACCAGTCCTCCGAGAACTTCCTTTAGGAGAGGATACCCTATACTCATCATTCTTGTAAGCGTTATCTTCCTTCTTGAAAAACGAGTTTAAAATTTCCGGTGAATTCTTGCAAATCTTAAATATTCATATACACCTTAAAAGAGCTGATCTTCCCTCCCATAGGAAAAGCGACGAGCCAGATTTTTTTGTCACGGGCCGGAGATATATATATCTTCTCTTCCTCCCAGAGTACCAGTCTGTGGAAGACCGATAAATGAGTCATTGCCACGAGTCATCCGTGGTGATTCATTTCTCTCACTCTGAAGTATAGGCACTCCATAAAGACAGAAGAAATTTCTAATCTATTTCTGGTCCTGGATGAGGTTTTTGGGAACCCCTCACTAGCCTCACTTACAAAGGCAGGAACATCGCTCTCCTGGAGTATGTCTCTCTGTTTGGAAATGTAGATGATTTCTGAGTCGTTGTGTCCTCACCATTTTGCTTTTTCCAATGTAACTGCTGCGGCATCCGCGCTCCTAGATGGTCAGTGAACATATCCTGCCACTTTTCTGAATCCATAGAATTCGATTATGTATTATGCCTCTACCTTTTCTCTCCTTCGGTTACTAAGGATGTTTTATTCTTTACTTGAGCAGAAGGCCTGCAGATGGTGTAAATTACAAATATAATAAGTCAATGTAAGTTAGTAACGAGTCAAAGACTTTTCGACATTGTCCCTGATCAGCCTGACTAAAGTGCTTACGCTGGACTGCGTGCTATCAGCACACAGTCCAGTGTAAGCATTACTGAGATGGAACAAGACCGCAAGGGTGATAAACCATGAAACTGTCAACAGGGAATCCAACGTGAAAGTCGTGTACCTGTGTGCTCTATCCTACTAGTTTTGGAAGTTCGATTGAATTTCTGGGGTACCTGGCTATGTTCTCCACGTACTTTCCACCAGGCTGGGTCTTAGACTGCTTCGCTTTAGACGAGGGGCTCTAAACTGGGGTACGCGTACCCCCAAGAGTATCCAGTGGGATTTTCAGGATGTAATAAACGACTGTACATGAATAAGCAGACAAATTGAATTGAGGCTTAAACTTTAATATAGGGCAACTTTAATTTTAGAGCCTCCAGAGAGTTAAAGTTAGTCAACGTCCTGGGTGATCAGCAGTGTTCCCCCCTGGTTGGTAGGTAAGACACATAGGCAACATTATTCCGAAACGTTTCGCCTACACAGTAGGCTTCTTCAGTCGAGTACAGAAGGGTGATGGACTGATTACATCTTCACATCTCTACTGCTCCTGCCTACTTTCTGTACTCGACTGAAGAAGCCTACTGTGTAGGCGAAACGTTTCGGAATAAAGTTGCCTATATGTTGCCTATGTGTCTTACCTACCAACCTGTCGGTATTGTATACCATCTTAATATTCACTCAGTGCTTTCCCCTATAGATTTCTTCACTGAGTCAAATGATACTCTTGTGAGATCTGTAAGAATGGGAATAAATTTTCTACGAAAATTCCTCGACCCCAAATATCTACCAATGAGTTTCTTAATCCAGGGAACTATAAACAAATTAAAGCCCGAATTTTATCGGGGACAGGAAATAAACTGCTGGAAATTATGAACCCACATAATGAACGTCACAAAATCCCTGGAAACATTTCTTCGATATGGCTTTAAGGTCACGTGTGGGAAACCTAAGTAATGCTAAGAACAGTACTTTCATGTGGATCTCACAGGTGGAGGCCATGACACAAATGTTGTCAACTGTACGGAAATATTACCTAAATTATGCAGTACTTTCCTCATCAGTCTTACGAAGGCTTCAACGGCAGTAACGAGTCCGGGATGGAAAAGTCCTATACTGCATCAGACTTTTGTTAATAGGACGAGAAGCTTGTGGTACATCTGCGTAATATCATTTTTTGAAAACAAGAATAATGGCAGATTTTATGGAGATCGTCATCAATGATAAGCATAGGTTCAGCATCTCACCTGGTAATGAGACTATGAGATTCCGGAAATACTGAGGAAAACTGAAAAAACAGTAGTCTCTCTATATAATAAGAGCAGGTGAACAGAAAGATGAAACCTATAACTGAGTCATGGTTTAACCTTAACAGATTGCCAACCTCCTGGTTGAACTCTGTCTGGAGGAGGATTGGTAGAGAATAGTGATTCCATCTTATTGGATTTTTGATGAGCTTCTCTGTTTTAAGAATGATAGTAGAGGGAAGCCTCGCGTGTTTGTAAATACATCAGATAAACGACCAATACATTTCTGTAGCTGTACTGAAACTTTTAGTCTAATTTCTAAGGGCGTTTAGCCTATTAGACAAGATCGACTTATTGATGAACAATTTTTCATAGACAATGACATAGTTTTTCCTTTTTTAGTTTTTTTGTCTAAACCATATTTAGAAATCTTACCAAAACTATTCTAAACGAACATAATTTTTTAGCCAAATTCTAGGTAACATAAAATAGATCAGTTTAAATTTAATAATACTTAAATGAGATATATATTTTTCATTATGATAACTCGATTTTCGCTAATTTATTATATAAGCAAATTTTCATTCCGCTAATTCAGCAGAAAAGACCTTCGCTTTTTAAGGATAACTCATCGGTTTGGCAAGTTATGCCTAAAATACCCTCTTACATAGGGACGGGCGAGGGTCTCAAGTGTCGTTTTTATCCACAGCCACAAATACCTCATAAGCTGGGTATCCTGGTTTACAAGTCATGTTTCTTCCCAGCCCGGGCACGTCCGTGAGCCTCAAGCATGGATTCAATCTCCTGTACGTTCTGACCTCACAAGAGACTTTTTTATATCAATGCACCACTAGACAAGAGCGTCACTTGGGAACCTCGCCCGTTCCTGTGTAAGTGGGATAGAGTCCTGCTGACTGCGATCTCTCTCTGTATATGCCCGCCCATTTCTGTGTGATGCATTGATGTAAAAAAAAAAAAAAGCTTGTGAGGTCAGAAATACAATAGGAGATTGAAATAGCTTGAATCCATAGCTGAGGCTCACTGACGTGGAAGAAACATGGCTTGTGAACCAGGCTACCCAGCTTGTGAGGCGTTTGTGGCCAAGTCGATAAGAGTGTCACTTGAGAACCTTGTCCGTTCTTGTGTAAGAGGGATCAAGTCCTGCTGATTGCAATCAGTCTCTGTATATATGTTCCGAACTTGCCAAATTGGCTGAACTCCATTTAAAATGGAACTTTTCCAAAGATATTTGGGAAATTATACACCATTTATTTGCTGTGCCTACTATTAAAGTTTTTAACTTGTTATTACGTATAAAAATATTATGCAACTTATTAATTTGTTCTTACTGATTTTCGATTTCACACATCTCTTAATATAGCCAATTTCCTCATCAGGATCACATGCCCGCGCGTTAACCCGCTGATCATGTGCATCACCGACGTTCGAGGATGTGAATACGACAGGGACTGCCGCAAGAACGGTCAAGTGGGCCGCTGCTGTAGGGTACCATGTGGCAAAGATTGTGTCTATGGTAGCAGACCATATCATTGAGTGCTTACATGTACCACAACTGTGATAACCTGACAATTTAACGATCAAGTCAACAGTCAGTGTTTTATATTGGATATCAGAGATTTACAAAGACCTAGATATGCAATATTCTTATAGCTACAGTTCACTTGTTTTGTTCTTTATATCCAAATTTTAAAATTCTTGACCATTTATCTTAACAACCAAATTATAAGGTTATCATAGCGTCTTATAATTCATGAATTCTTGTTGATAACTAAAAAAATTACTTTGTAATTTAGCAAATAGTAAAATTTAAAAAAAAAATTATTTTTTCTTTACACATAATATCGTTGAGTTGGAATGAAGTTGACACTTGTAAATTGACACTTGTAAATTGACACTTGTAAAAATAACGTGACAAAAGTTTCTTGGTAACTCAGTGGAAAAAAAATTAGTGCCCACCCAAGGCGAGTGTCACTGACACTGTGACCTGACGGTGGTGGTGGAGTCTAAGTTCAATGTCTCTCTATTCATATAGAGACATTGAACTTAGACTCCACCACTGCCATAAGATCACTGTATCAGTGAAACTTGCCTGGGACTCGAACCCAAATTCTCCTCGGTGGGCTACTAAGAAACTACAACCCTCCCTACACCCCTTTCCCTTTATAAAGCCTAGCAGATGAGAATTTTCTATATTATTAAACTTAGCTATGGAAGAATAAGTAAAGAATTATTAAGTATTTACGAAGAGAGAATATTAAGAGGCTGTCAAATTTTTAGATACATACTTTTTCCTTCAACTTTCGTTTTAGGTTTGTTCATAACTAGAGAACACCTCATCCAATAACCTTTAATTTGTCAACGCTTGTGCTCAATTACGAGGATTAAATTCTTGGTTCACTTGGGATTTTCACGTACTCTATGACTAAACTTATATGACCTATTCCCAGCATTCTGGAATACATCCGATAACCTCCAAAACCTTCAGTGGTGCAGCTTTAGACATTAATAAAATTGTCTCATAATTCAACGCTGGAGGAAAGTGAAATTTAAAATGCACAGGTGCAGACTTGACTATTTTAGTGTAAAATAGTATGCAATTCTCATTTCCGTTAATTCAAGTTAAATGAATTGCAGTTTGATCGACTTCGATATTTAATGGTTGATGTATCTTGTAACCAGGAGAGTACCAATTAAGTTTTCTTTCCATGCATCAAATTTGTTGATGTAGTTAAATAATTAATAAAGCTTCGAATCGTTGGAATCCGTCCGTACCATAGCTGGAGATTGACTCATTATATAGTCTTCAAATTTCCATCACTGGTATGATTTGTAAACACAAAATTCTTATTGTTATTGGGCGGCATAAATCCCTATTTGTTAATTTTATTGAATAAATAGTGATATTCATTTGTTTTCAATATCATGGAAAGAATGATACCCTTGATGTTTGTTCTGAGTTGGTGAATAAATGAAGTTTGGAACTGTTGAAATAATAACAATCAGTGAAGAATTCTTTTTCTGACCGGCTTCAAATTTTCACAGTTTTATTAATAGAATGACTGGCGTTTACACTGAGCTTTGTAAATATTCTTTTCCTAGTTTTAATAAAAAGATTGGTTGCCGTGTATTAACTGAACAATGCCTTTTCAGATCGACTTCAAACCTTACACGTTTGTTTATACTTAATGGGAAATACTTTTGTAATGATAAGAATTCCCCCTATAAGCGGCTAGTTAATTGTTCGTGTACAGTGATGTAGATGTCCCACCTACATCACTGCTACACGACCTTACATCATGCTACATGCCTACATCCTGCTACAGCACCTACATCACTGCTACACGCACCTACATCACTGCTACACGCACCTACATCACTGCTACACGCACCTACATCACTGCTACACGCACCTACATCACTGCTACACGCACCTACATCACTGCTACAAGCAGAAACTAGACCCCAAGAGAGCTAACAGAAGTATATCTGCATTTATATCTACAGTTGACTTACTTATTACAATGAAATTTAGGAAATTTGCTTAATATCTCTGGTATCTTATTTTCATTAATAAGAGACCTTGGCTTATCACATAGGTGATTATACTGCACATCTTTATGTTCCTCTAAGTGGACAACTAATCACAGTGTTCAGAAAAGTAACGAAGAGATGACGATATACTTTCCATTTAGTTTGACCATCGTCTGTATGTCTACCAAACTACCAGAAGTCTTTGTTATGAAGTCGAAGCCTGGCTGCTACAATATCAGTCATTATGCGAGTCAAGAGCCTTCAGTGATGACAAAAAATCAGTAATAATTATAGTCAAGCTCAGTGTCATAGGTTAACTTTAATGTCTTTAGGATGGCAAACAATTCATTTTGGAGAGTAGAAACCCAGTTGTTAATTCGCATGCTTACCTCAACATAGGTCTTACCGTTCTTATCTAGGGAGATGACAACAAAACGAAATGTAGCTCTGCCATTAGTGTATATAATTTGTGATATTACTGAGTTAAGTGAGAAATTCCTTGACCATTTCCTTTGCAAGTTATTTAAGGAAGGAATTACTGGTACCGATCTCCTTAAAACGAAGCTCCTCTTGATGTCGTTGACCTCAGTGTGCCTCGCGTATCAGCTCTTGGCTTTTTAACATTTTAGACAACGTAGTTCATTTTGGTCGACTTGCATATAACTGCAAATACATGTATATTCCATGTGAACTGGGGTAGCAAGGCGGAGAGCCAATGCGATACAGTGGCTCTCTGTGGGTCGAGGCGTGTGCCCATTACGAAATGAAAACTGTTAGGAGGAAATCCCCAGAATGATGTGCGCTCACAGCTTGGAGACAGGCAGTCCCCCTGTTGGAAGTTACAGCTGCAAGCATGTTGTATACGCCTTTTCAGCAATGGGGCCATCCCAGCCGAACTTTTTGTAGGCCAACGTTTCAATGGGTTTCGGAGCAGCAGCAGCGAGTCACCTACTCACTAACAGCGCTAGTGCTGCTATGATCCTGTATTCTTGGTACACCGTCAAGGTCGTCTGGAAGAATTTACTCTATTATTCTGACTGATGCCATGGCAGAGGATAAGAAAACTGTAGGCTAATTTTGCAGGGTTTGCGTACTCCCAGTCCACCAAGCCTGACTAGAAGTGATGCATCCACTGTCCATTTTCACGCTCTTACACAGAAGTAGGCGAGCTTAGGGGACACAGGTATCTGTTGAGCAGGTAGAAGGTATCATGTACATCACTGCCTCCAGTCTGGCCTTCCATCATCTTGAAGTCCAAGATATTTTTCCTAGAATCAAATCAATGGCATTGAACTATAGAGGAATTCCAAGGAGAGTGCTGTTAGCTGGATCAATTACTAGTTCCCCTGGTAAATTAGTACTATTCTTAATGATATGATAGTTGCTAGAAACTGTTTCTCATTTAGTGGGATTTAAATATAAGGCTAGGTTCTCTCTAATTTCTTTTAGTTTCCCGATTTCCTCCCGGATTGATTCCGTTATGCCAGCCAGAGTAACATTATCCAACAACCAGATGTTGAGTTCAATGGACGGTGTTTGTTTCCTTGATGACCAGACAGAAAAAGAAGAGGGACGAGGGAATCCCCTTGTTGCCCACCTTCACACGAGTCAATTTCATGTTCACCAAACAGGAGTATAGAAGTATCACTATTGGGTGAAAGAATAAGGGAATGGGAAATGTCAAGAAACTGCCCAGAGAACAGTATCCCATTAATTTAATTAGGGTTTTTTGATCTGAGTCAGGTGCCCACACAGGTGCTGCGTGGGCACCTGCCTCAAAGCCTGTCGAAGCCTCGTGACTCAATTCTCACTCCAGGTTTGGCAACAAATCGAAGGAGGGTTTTGCCATCCGCAGTGGGTGTAAATCCACCATCCTTTTTCCTTAGGGCACACAATAATGCATTAACAAAGACGAGCTTAATAGTCTCAGTGACACCGCCAACCATACACACAGTAAAGCTGGTGAGCTCAAACTCTCTCAAACATCTCTAAGTCCTAGGTTGAAAATTTGCTTTAAATGTTGTGGCTTTAAACCCGTGAAACCACCTGCTTAACACTGTGGAATCGTCTTGGCATCCTTAGAGATAATGGTATCCTCACTGGTTATTAGTTTCAGTCTTACAGTAGAATTTCCCTCTTCTATTATTTTGCTAATTTGTGCCCATATTTTTTGAGGATTCAGGTGTTCTGTTGTTGGCATTTCCTCAGCGGGTGTTTGTCACACTAGAGGGGAGACGGATGAGGTTATCATCTATTGCAGACAGACACAAGGCATTAAACTACAGACCTGTGTCACTAAGGTGTATAACACGCAAAGTCATGGAAAAGATCAGGAGGAGAGCAGTTGAGCATCTAGAAAAACACAACCAGCAGGGTTTCAGGGAAGGAAAATCCTGTGTCACAAACCTACTGGAGTTTTACGACAAGGTAACAGAAGTTAGAAAAGAGAGAGAGAGGGGTGAATAGACTGCATTTTCTTGGACTGCAAGGAAGTCATTGACACAGTTCCTCACAAGAGATTAGTGCAAAAGCCAGAGGGTGAGACACGCATAACAGGAAAGGCACTGCAATGGATTAGAGAATATCTGACAGGGAAGCAACAACGAGTCATGGCACGTGACGAGGTGTCAGAGTGGGTGCCTGTGACGAGCGGGGTTCCACAAGGGTCAGTCCTAGAACTGACTCAGAAGTGTCCCTGTTTGCAGATGATGTGAAGTTAATGAGGAGAATTAAATCGGTCAAGGATCAGGTAGGAATACTAAGAGACCTGGACAGGCTACAAGCCTGGTCTAGTAACTGGATCATTGAATTTTACCTCGCCAAATGCAAAGTCATGAAGATCGGGGAAGGACAAAGAAGATCGCAGATAGAGTATATTCTAGGTGCCCAAACACTTCAAACCTCACTCAAGGAAAAAATCTTGGTGTGAGTACAATACCGAGCACATCTTAGGCGCACATCAGTCAGAAAACTACTGCAGCATACGGGCGTGTGGTAGACCTAAGAATAGCGTTCCGATACTTCAGTAAGGAATTATCAGGACTCTGTACACCATACACTTCATGGCCATATTGGAGTATGCAGCACCAGTTTGGAATCCACACCTGGTCGAGAAATTAGAGAAAGTGCAAAGGTTTGTAACAAGACTAGTCCCAGAGCTAAGCGAATTATCCTACGAAGAAAGGTTAAGGGAAATCGGCCTGACGACACTGGAGGACAGGAGGATCAGGGGAGACATGATAACGACATATAAAATACGGCGAGGGATTGACAAGGGGTGACAAAGACAGGATGTTCCAGATGAGACACAGAAACAAGGGGTCACAATTGGAAGTTGAAGACTCCTATGAGTCAAAGGGATGTTAGGAAGTATTTCTTCAGTCATAGAGTTTTCACGAAGTGGAATAGCCTAGAAAGTGACGTAGTGGAAGCAGGAACTATACATAGTTTTAAGACGAGGTTTGATAAAGCTCATGGAGCAAAGAGAGAGAGTAGACCTAGTAGCAATCAGTGAAATAGCGATGCCAGGAGCTATGACTCGACCCCTGCAACCATAAATACGTGAGTACAAATAGGTGTGTACACACCAGCGAAGAGGCAATGCCAGGAACGAAGACTCGACTCCTGCAACCACAAATAGGTGAGTACACACACAGTGGGCACCTGTGACGAGCGGGGTCCCACAGGGGTCAGTCCTAGGACTAGTGCTGTTTTTGGTATATGTAAATGACATGATGGAAGGGATAAACTCAGAAGTGTCCCTGTTCGCAAATAATGTGAAGTTAATGAGGAGAATTAAATCAGATGAGGATCAGGAAGGACTATAAAGAGACCTGGACAGCCTGGACACGTGGTCCAACAACTGGCTTCTCGAATTCAACCCGCCAAATGCAAAAATCATGAAGATTGGGGAGGGACAAGCAGATCGCAGACAGAGTATAGGCTAGGTGGCCAAAGACTGCAAACCTCACGCAAGGAGAAAGATCTTGGGGTGAGCATAACACAGAGCACGTCTCCGGAAGCACACATCAACCAGATAAGTGCTGCAGCATATGGGCGCCTGAGAATAACGTTCCGTTACCTTAGTAAGGAATCGTTCAAGACACTCTACACTGTGTACGTCAGGCCCATACTGGAGTATGCAGCAACAGTTTGGAACCCACACCTGGTGAAACACGTCAAGAAATTAGAGAAGGTGCAAAGGTTTGCAACAAAGTTAGTTGCGGAGCTCAGGGGAATGTCCTACGAAGAAAGGTTGAGGGAAATCGTCCTGACGCGCTGGAGGACGGGAAGGTCAGGGAACACATGATAACGACACAGAAACAAGGGGTCACAATTGGAAGCTGAAGACTCAGATGAGTCAACGGGATGTTAGGAAGTACTTCTTCAATCATAGAGTTGTCAGGAAGTGGAATAGTCTAGCAAGTGATGTAGTGGAGGCAGGAACCATACATAGCTTTAAGACGAGGCATGACAAAGCTCAGGGAGCGAAGAGAGAGAGGACCTAGCAGCGATCAGTGAAGAGGGGGATCAGGAGCTGAGTCTTGACCCCTGCAACCACAAATAGGTGAGTACAAATACGTGAGTACACACACACACACACACACACACACACACACACACACACACACACACACACACACACACACACACACACACACACACACACACACACATACACACACACAAGCAAACACCAGGTGATAAGGCTGAGGAAAGAAGGTGGGGAACTCTCAAGAAACGATCAAGAAGTATGTGAGGAGCTCAATATGAGTTTTAAGGAAGTATTTACAGTGGAGACGACAGGAAGGCCTCTGGGGGACAGAACAGAGGGGCACACCAGCAAGGAATATACCAACAAGTGTTGGATGACATACATACAAATGAGGAGGAGGTGAAGAAGCTGCTATGGGACATCGATACCTCAAAAGCAATGGGACCGGACAACATCTCCCCGTGGGTCCTCAGAGAGGGAACGGATATGCTGTGTGTGCCACTTACCACAATATTCAACACATCCCTGGATACTGGGTAACTACCTGAGGTATGGAAGACGGCCGCTGTATTCTTATTTAAAAAAAAAGAGACAGAAAAGAGGCACTAAACTATAGACCTGTGTCATTGACGTGCATAGTATGCAAAGTTATGGAGAAAATTATCAGGAGGAGAGTGGTGGAGCACCTGGAACGGAACAGGAGTATAAACGCCAACCAGCACGGATTCATGGAAGGGAAATCCTGTGTCACAAACCTTCTGGAGTTTTACGATAAAGTAACATAAGTAAGACACGAGAGAGAGGGGTGGGTTGATTGCATCTTCTTGGACTGCAAGAAGGCCTTTGACACAGTTCCTCATAAGAGATTAGTGCAGAAGATACAGGATCAGGCGCATATAACAGGAAGGGCACTCCAGTGGCTCAGAGAATACCTGACAGGGAGCCAACAACTAGTTATGGTACGTGATGAAGTATCACAGTGGGCACCTGTGACGAGCGGGGTCCCACAGGGTCGGTCCTAGGACCAGTGCTATTTTTGGAATATGTGAACGACATGATGGAAGGGTTAGACTCAGAAGTGTCCCTGCTCGCAGATGATGTGAATTTAACGAGGAGAATTAAATCAGATGAGGATCAGGCAGGACTTCAAAGAGACCTGGACAGACTGGACACCTAGTCCAGCAACTGGCTTCTCAAATTTAACCTCGCCAAATGCAAAGTCATGAAGATCGAGGAAGGGCACAGAAGACCGCAGACGGAGTATAGGCTAGGTGGCCAAAGACTGCAAACCTCGCTCAAGGAAAAGGATCTTGGGTGAGTATAATACAGAGTACATCTCCCGACGCACACGTCAACCAAATGACTGCTGCAGCTTATGGGTGCCTGATAAACCTAAGAATCGCGTTTTGACACCAAGTAAGGAATCATTCATGACACTGTACACCGTGCAGCACCAGTAAGTAGCCCACATCTGGTGAAGCACGTCAAGAGATTAGAAAAGTTCAAAGGATTGCAACAAGACTAGTCCCGGAGCTAAGGGGTATGTCGTATGAGAAGAGGTTCAAGGAACTCAACCTGACGACACTAAACGACAGAAGGGATCCTCTTGATGTTGGTGTGATGATCGTGATGTTAGTGTAATGTTCATGATGTTGATGTTATGCTCATGAGGTTGGTGTAATGTTTATGATGTCGGTGTAATGTTCATGATATTTCTGCAGTGTTAATGATTATGTGATGTTCATAATAAGGCTCTCGATCCAGGAGAATGAACCTAGTAGCGACCAGAAAAGAGGTTGGGCCAGGAGCTAAGACTAGATCCCTACAACCACATATAGATGATGGACAAAATACTGAGAGGAATTGACAAGGTGGATAGGGACAGAATGTTCTAGAGATGGGACACAACAACAAGGGATAACAACTGAAAGTGGAAAACTCAGATTAGTCACAGGGATTTTAAGAAGTATTTCTTCAGCAGTAGAGTTGACAGGAAGTGAAACAATCTGGAGAGTGATGTAATGGAGGCAGGATTCCTACACAGCTTTAAGAAGAAGTACGATAAAGTTCTTGGAGCAGTAAGTGTGTGGACCTATTAGTGAACATCGAAGAGGCGGGGCCAGGAAATGTGACTCGACCCCTGCAACCATAAATAGGAGAGTACACACATGCACACACACAAAAAAACATATAGATCAAGTTTCTATCTATAAGTGTCTTTGAAAACGGGTAACTAAGTGGTGGCACTGGGCCACCACGCAGGCTTTGGCGGGAAGAATCCTCAGAAACAAACTTCAAATTCAAATTCAAATTCAAAGCTTATTCTCTATAAGGATTACAATGTTGATTTTACAGAAATTTGGTTATTGTGTGGTTTACATGTTGTAAAATAGTGATTACAGAGTGTACCACTAGAACGCTTAGCATGGCTAGGCATTTCAGGCAGACTTAGTTTTATTCTTAATTGTAAAATATTACAAATTACGAGGTAAGTTGGTATTATGGCTAAGTGACTAAATACTAGTTTGTGAGTTTAGCTATGTGAATGCTTTTGTTTTGGCACAGTACAAAAGTTTCAGTATTGGAGTATCACAGATTCATTATTTTAAGATTGAGATTAATATTTCTGTTTATGGTCAAATGAGTGAGTGAGTGTAAGTGTGAACCACCAGGTGGTATTCGTGTAGTTAGTTGACGGGGTGTATCAGGGAGATAAGATGTTTTCTAATGGTAGTTTTGAAGGTGATGAATGTGTCTGCAGTTCTAGAGTTCTCAGGTAGGGTATTCCAGATTTTAGGGCCTTTGACATACATTGAATTTTTGTAAAGGTTTAGTCGGACACGGGGAATGTCGTAGAGATGTTTGTCTGGTGTTATGCCTGTGGGTTCTGTCACAACTATCAAGAAAGCGTTTTAGGTCAAGGTTGATATTAGAGTTTAAGGCCCTGTAGATGTAGATTGCACAGTAGTAAGTGTGGATGTACTGAACAGGGAGTAAGTTTAGGTCTATGAAGAATGGGTGAGTATTGGCTGGAGGAGGGAAAGTGAAGTGAGACATAGGTGTGGGGGATAATGGTTGAGGAGAGACAGTGAATAACTAGTTCCTCTAGCAACATTCGTCTACCATCCCATAAAGGAAAGTCCTGAGCCATAATCAATGAAAATGGGCCTTGGTATCATATGCTGACAGTGAGAATTCTCAGAAATCATAGAGTTCTATTTAATTCTCATGGAGGTGAGACTGATCCCTGTGGCTCGGTTGAAAACGCGCTCAGCTTATAGTTCAATCCCTAGTACAGGCGGAAATGTAGGGCATGTTTTTTTTTACACCTACAGCATTTGTTTACTTATCAGTAAGTAGGTACCTGGGTGTTAGTCGGATGTCATGGGGGCATCATGAAGAACCCCAAAGGAAATAAGACGGGTAATCCATGATGAAGCACCGACTTTATTGGGTTATCATGTGTGGTTAACCCTCCGGGTTGAAAATCCAAACAAAATCATAGCATATATTATCATTTGATGGTAGCGCCACCTAATGATAAGCCAGCGCACTGCCCTGGGGGAGGAGGGAGGACCAGGGATAGGAGGCGAGGGAAGCGACCTTCTGTGCTCACTAACGGAGGACATCACTACTGCAGTAGTGCAAGAAAAGATTTATTCGGATTTTTATTCCATAGAATAAATCAATTAGGATAGCCCAAGAAAATCAGTGCGTCATCATGGGCTGTCTTATTTCCATTATGGTTCTATAATCTTATTTCCTGAGAGGAATGGTACCCAGAAAGGTGTTAAATTCTCCAAATTCCTTCCTTTAGGAAAACAAAGAAAAAAATTAACCAATTAATAATCAAAAAAATATATAAAATTTGAGAAAAAACGTGAGTTTGTTTTAATAATAAATATAAAAATATAAATTAGAATTAATCTAACTGAAACAAGATTGAAAGAGAAAGAATAAATTATAATAGCCAAATCCAACAAAATATAAATTTCTGGTATTTTGAAAGCTCCGGCGATGCTAGGTGGAATACGGACGAAGTCTACAGAATTCAGACAATTTTCCATTTACAGCTAGGTGATGCTAGGTGAGGCTAGTAGATTCGACCAAGACAGCAGTATCGTAGAAACTAGAATATGATCGGAATGGAGCTCTGGTCAAGACAGATGTTCAGACTAGTACAGTTGGCCAGGAAATCCATATCGTAGCCTCATCCCATGATAGGAAATAGAACTCTGGTCTAGAAACAGCGTTACTATGAAGACAGCTCCTCGTAATCTGTATATTTGAGCGACCCGACGCCAGTCCTACGGGTTAAGAAAATATAAGTTACTAGAGGCTGCATAGGTTATGTCACTGAGACACGAGTAGCCCCATTAAACCTAAGCCAATGCAGGTACGTAACTTAATATAATAAACAATCCCGAAAACTAATTACCCGGAGGAGAATCAGGAGTAGAGTGGCATTACTGGCTTACCCCGGCTGATAGGTGTTGACGGTCATAACCCCGAGGAGTCGTTTACCCATAAAAATTGATATAATATACTATCATTCCTCACGTCCCCCACGATGCGACTTATACCAGTCGACTAACACCCAGGAACTTATAAATTGCTAAGTGAAAAGATGCAGCCGGTATAAATAAACATATCCAACTTTTGCACCCGCTCCGGGGATTAAACCACACTCAATATGTATGCTTGTTACACATATATTGTACCACATAGTTTGACCCTCACCACTGGGATCAGTATTCACAATATTCGCATGATGCGCTGACTAATTCAGAAATAACGGCCTGATATAGAGACGTGTCACTACTATGTAATCTTCGGTGAATAGTGACTATGATGTCCGCTGAAACTGGACTTTGGTAATCCAGCCTGCCGACCTTCCTCCATGCTGCCATGTGTGTGTGTACTCACCTAGTTGTACTCACCTAGTGTGTGTGTGTGTGTATGTGTGTACTCACCTAATTGTACTCACTTAATTGTAGTTGCAGGGGTCGAGACTCAGCTCCTGGCCCCGCCTCTTCACTGAACGCTACTAGGTCCTCTCTCTCCCTGCTCCATAAGCTTTATCATACCTCGTCTTAAAGCTATGTATGGTTCCTGCCTCCACTACATCACTCGCCAGGCTGTTCCACTTCCTGACTACTCTATGACTGAAGAAATGCTTCCTAACATCCCTGTGACTCATCTGAGTCTTCAACTTCCAATTGTGACCTCTTGTTTCTGTGTCCCCTCTCTGAAACATCTTGTCTCTGTCCACCTTGTCTATTCCACGCAATATTTTGTATGTAGTTATCATATCTCCCCTAACCCACCTGTCCTGTGTATGTGTGTGTCTACTCATCTATTTGTGCTCATTCCATTCCTTGTTCATACATTTTTGTAACCATGTCTCTCAGTGTGTGTGTGTGTGTGTGTGTGTGTGTGAGTAGGAGGCAGAGAGTGTGTTTTCCTGGGGCTGGGATGAAGGATATTGTTAGCCGTCTGGATGACATTATGAGAGGTAATGGGAGAAATCCTATTATCTCTCTCAGTGCTGGAGGCAACGATGTTGGCAGACCTAGGAGTGAGGACCTGATTAGCAGGTATAGGTTAGCAATAGAGATAATTAGGAGGAAGGGTGGGAACCCTGTCATATGTGGTATTTTGCCAAGGGGAGGAGATGGAAATGAATGGTTGTCCAGGGCAATTGGTGGACAAATACTGTAAGGAAAATGCGGTAACATTCATTGACAACTGGGACCTATTCTATGGCAGAAATGACATGTATGCCAGGGATGGGGTTTACTTATCTAGGTTTGGGGTGGGAGCACTGGCCAACGCAGTGGAGGGAGTTGTTACGTCTTTAAACTAGGAATAGTTAGTGGTATGGGTTTTGGCGGGAAAACAGTCCCAGTGTAGTAATATGAGTACTAGGAGAACTAGTAATAGGCAAAACGAGGTGGATATTGGAAAGCCAGTGGCACTAGGTGACAAGGACAGTAGGAGGGTCCTTAAATATATATTACACAAATAGTCGTAGTGCTAGGAATAAGATGGACGAGTTGAGACTAGTTGCAAATGCAGGTAACATTTGCCTTAACTGAGACGTGGTTTAATACGAAAAATCGGGACATGCCTGCTGAATGTCACATACAGGGATTTAAATTGTTCCAAGCAAACAGAAGTATCGGAAAGGGGGGAGGGGTGGCACTGTATGTCCGAGATCGCTTGAACTGCTGCATAAAAACGGGTATTAAGTCTGAAGTAACACATACAGAGTCTGTTTGGATAGAATTTTCAGAGGGGCATGAAAAACTGATTTTAGGAGTGATATACCGTCCCCCAAACTTAGATAGGGACCAAGGGAGACTACTATGGGAGGAAATTGTTAAGGCCACAAGGCACGATAATGTAACTTGACTCACGAAATGGTAATGACACGATTACAAACAAACCATACCACGGGCGGCATATTTATGTCGAAACGTTTCGCCACTCAGTAGGCTTCTTCAGTCGAGGGCAAAGAGTTAGCAGAAGCAGTAGAAACATGAAAGACGATGTAATCAGTCCATCACTCTTGAAGACGTAGTTATGAGGTGGTCAGTCCCTCAACCTGGAAAAGAGTTTTGCTCCATAGTTTAGAACGTTGTATATTTTATATACTTAATCACATTTGCCTACATAGGCTAAAAAGGTTAGATTAGCCTACGTTAATGTCAGTTAATCAAGTTAAAATTATTTAACCAATTATAGCCTTTATTAACACCAATAAAAATACTTTAGGAATGTAAGGCCAGATTATGATTTGATGTGTGAACAGGTAAGGAAGGAGTGTCGTTTAGATTATGAAGGTCAGTTTTGGTCTCCATGTTACAGGATAGGCATAAATGGCCTGAAAAAGTGCAGCGAGGGATGACAAAGTTTGTGTGTGTGTGTGTGTGTGTGTGTGTGTGTGTGTGTGTGTGTGTGTGTGTGTGTGTGTGTGTGGTGTGTGTGTGTGTTGTGTGTGTGTGTGTGTAACTCTCACAATCGTGATCTGGTTTCATTGATATACCGTCCCCAAAACTTAGATAGGGACCAAGGGAGACTACTATCGGAGGAAATTGTTAAGGCCACAAGGCACGATAATGTAACTTGACTCACGAAATGGTAATGGCACGATTGCAAACAAACCATGTTAGTTAGAGGTTCGTAAGTTTCAGTATCTCTTAGTAAATTGTTCATCTAAAACGACAAACAAATTAGATTTATTAGCTTTCCCTTATGAAGAGGAACATAATTGAATCCTCTCTCATCAAACATGATAGGAATGCATTATATAATTCAAGTGATGGAATGTACGAACTCGACAGGTATTTAGTCAGTTGTGAACAATCTTAAGTAAGGATGCTATACAAAATCCCCAGATTGTCCATCATGTTGTGCACATCCTTAAGCAAGGATGCTATGAAAAATCCCAAGATTTCTCATCATGCACGAGTCCTCGTGAGGATTTGGTGATATTAGACCCAAGTTCTCCACAACTGTCCTTCATGTTTCACCCATCCCATCCATCTGGGTCACAGTACAAATAACATCATGAGATATAACATGCCTCATGTGGTGCAGGGAAGACTATGCCTGTGTTAGCGATAATTTTCTCTGATTTAGATTGGAGAGTAGACTATGATAAAATGTTCCACGCATTTCGCACGTCGGACATTGCATTCCACCTTCGGTAATTGCGTTCCACCTTCGGTAGTGCCTTATATGGGAAATTCCATAGTATTAATAAGTTTTTCGTAGGCTCTACGTATGAGAACAGTTGCAAACGTGCGTACAAGTGCGGTTATACAAGTTTATGCGACTACAACTTACATAAAGTGTACATATGAGTTTCTTAGGATAGCTTAGGGAAGGTAGGTGTCCTGGTACGAAGAAACAGTACAAGTGTCATGGAGCAGAATGGGTAATAATAGATAAATATATTGTTAAACATTGCGCCTGAGATAAATTACCTGCATGAGGTTCACAGGCATTAACCTGAATTATTACATACAAGTAATTTGGGTAAGGTGTAACAAAAAGCAGTAATTACTTACCAGGGTTAGTTACATCTCTGAGGTAAGTGCCACACCTTCAATGGCCGCTGTAATGAAGCATATCAGCCCCTCGAGTATTACTTATGGTAAGGTGTGATAAATATTCGTTGTAAAAACTTCATGACTGCCCTTACTGTGTGTTTCTTTACCTATTTACTATGTGCATGGTTCTGTAACTCAGGTGTAGGAAATAAATGCAGCTTAATTAAAAGATTACATATGTAATGTCATCTGCCATCATTGTTCTATTGAATGTAACGCAAAACAAAGTCAAATGTCTAATTGAGAAAGTATCATCAGTATTATTTCTTCTTCTTCTTCTTCTTCTTCTTCTTCTTCTTCTTCTTCTTCTCTTCTTATTATTATTATTATTATTATTATTATTATTATTATTATTATTATTATTATTATTATTATTATTGTTATTGTTATTGTTGTTATTGTTGTAGTCACCTGTAAATGATATGTAAATATCATTATTACTGTAAAAGCTGTAAATTAACTTCAGAAAATGTGCTGGAGTATGTAGATCCGTGCACGTTGATGTTCCATTATTGTGGGTTCCAATGTGTTTTCACTAGAATTTCTGTTTAGCGGTAATGCATGTATAAAGTTTATTTTTTTATGTATCTAATTATGTTTATTTGAAATAATTATTGTAAATAGAAATAAGGTTTTGTGAAGAGCTGGTGTTGTGTTCAACAAGTGCCACTCTCGCCCGTTTGTCAGCTTAAGCAGTCTTTTTCGACTACTTATGTACATCAAGCTGCTGCTAACAAGTGAGATCGTAACCTGTGTTAATGTGGGTATAAGTAGAGAAGCCAAGATATTAACAGAAGTAAATTTGTGGGAGATAACCACTGGGAGGAACAAGCCTCTAGCCGGCATCTTTTGTGTTACTCTAGGTAAGGGCTATTACTGCGTATGCCTAATAATTTGGCCTTATTATTAGCTTAAATGATACGTGTATATTGTATGATTAGAGTAAATTGTAAGAATAGTGATAATTTAAGGTGTAAATGTTTATTTATGTATGACTCATGTAACTAACTACCCTATGCCAGCCTTGTTCTCATCTTTATACTAGCCTATTTTAACCTAACTCTTTTTAAATCTGTTTTCCTTTTAAAATTTTACAAGATTTATTCTGTGAAACAAAAAAATACACTCTTTCCTTAGGAAAGTTACAGAAAAGCCCTACACCACTTTACTTACAAGGTGGGAATAAAATGAACTGTCGTTTACACCCAGACAACAAGAAGTAGACCATCTTGTATTGAATATTGTGACGATGTTAAGCAAGGAGGGAAATCACGCTGAAGTCAGCATTTAGGGGCCACACCAGGGTTCAAGTGCGCAGGCGGGCTCAGACTGGCTTCAGGAGACGAACAGGAAATGTGTTTTGTGGGGGCATTGCCATAAACATAGGAACAAATAATGTTCAGCGTTTGACTCTTATACTATCTCAGAAATTCGCGGTAGAACTAATGATAAACTGAAGTGTAACAGGTCTTCCTGTTGTGAAATACCAGGAAGCAAAAGAAATATCTTGATTTTAGTGTAGTGTAACAGTGCGAGTGTATGCAGAACTTTCCCAACTGAGTGGAGGACAGACAGTGCAACATTCTACGAGATGCTACAACTCCAATCAAGACACCTATATCGAGGTCAGATTTTCCCTACCAAGCCATGGAAAATTTCTGAGTCATACAAATACCCAGGTAAGTCTAGACATACCTGCTTCTAGGTAGGTCGGTTGCAGCTGATAGGGGCAAGCCTTGCCTAGATTTACCAGTAGACCTCGTAATGGATGGGCCATTGAGCTTAACCAAGTAAGCGAAAATCCAGTCAGCATTAAGCACCAGTATCAGAAATGCTGCAACATATGCTCCTTTGGGGCCACTATTTAATATATATATATATGTATATATATATTTATATATATATATATATATATATATATATATATATTTATATATATATATATATATATATATATAAATATATATATAATATATATATAGGTAGTAGGTTGGTATAGGTAGTAGGTTGGTAGACAGCAACCACCCAGGGAAGTACTACCGTCCTGCCAGATGACTGTGAAACAAAAACCTGTAACTGTTTTGCATGATGATAGGATTGCTGGTTTTCTTTTTCTGTCTCATAAAACACGCTAGATAACAGGATATCTTGCTACTCCTACTTACACTTTGGTCACACTTCACAGACACGCACATGCATATATATAATATATATAATATATATATATATATAATATACATACATCTAGGTTTTTCTCCTTATTCTAAATAGCTCTTGTTCTTTTTTATTTCTTCTATTGTCCATGGGGAAGTGGAAAAGAATCTTTCCTCCGTAAGCCATGCGTGTCGTATGAGGCGACTAAAATGCCGGGAGCAATGGGCTAGTAACCCCTTCTCCTGTATACATTTACTAAAAAAGAAGAAGAAAAACTTTATAAAAACGGGTTGTTTAAATGTGCGGGGATGTAGTGCGGATGACAAGAAACAGATATTGCTGATTTTATGAAGAAAAGAAGTTGGATTCCTGGCTCTAGCGAAACAAATAAGGGGAAGGGGGAGTTTTTCAGTGGGGGGAAAAAAAAGGGGTTAAATCTGGGTATCTAAAGGGGAGTTAAGCAAAAAAGGGGGTACAGTAATTTTAAAATGATCGTTATGGAAGGAAAAAAGAGAAATAAATGTGTAAATTCGGAATTTGGGGTTTAAAAGTAAAGGTTGGATGCGAGAAGTGGGTCATTTAAGGTGTATGCCCTGGGAAGAGAGGAATGCAGAGGAAGAGAGGGGTTTTTGGGAGTTTTAAGTGAAGTTAGGAGCCATTGAACCAAGTAGAGAGTAATTGTGGTGGGGCCTGAATGCAAAAGTAGGAGAAATTTTTTGAGAGGGTGGGTAGGTAATTTGGGGGCCAGGTGTAAATGATAATGGGAGCCCTTTGATTTAACTTTGTATAGAAAGGGTTTTTGTTTAAAAGGGAATAATATTTTAAAAAAAAAGGGATAAATAAGTATAACGATTGATGTGGGCGAAATGACAGTGTTTGTTGGATTATGTATTGGGAGATAAAAGACTGTTTGGGAGACTTCAGGTGTACATGTTTACGGGGGCCACGTTATCAGATCACTTTCTGTTGTGCTACACTGAGAGTAAAAGGTAGAGGGAACAAGGAAATAGAAGCATCAGGAAAAGAAGGTGAAGGTTTTTAAAAATAAAAGAGGGCAGTTAGGGGAAGATATAAACACTATTGGAGGATAGATGGGCTAATAGAGTAGGGAAAGGGGTCGAAGAGGATGGGGTAGGTTTTTAAAAAATTTGTTTGAGTGTTCAGCAAAGTTTGTGGTTACAGGAAAGTGGGGGAGGGGGAAGGGCGATTTGGGGGAATATGATTAAAGAGAGTAGAAGGGAGAAAAAGTTAGAAAGAGAAGTTTTTACAAATAGAAGTGATGCAAAGGGGGGAAGGTATATGGGGAAAAAAGAGGAGGTTAAAGGAGTGGTGAAAGCAATGAAAAAAAAGAGCAAATGAGAGAGTGGGTGAGGTTTTTTCAACAAATTTTGTTTAAAATAAGAAAAAGTTTTGGGGGTGAGATTAAAAGTTAAGGAAGCCCGAGAAAAAGGGTTTTGTCAGTTAAAAAAAAGGGGAAAGGGGAGTTTTTAATGGAGAGTTAGAGGTTTGGGAAGATGGAGGGAAAAATTTTTAGGATTTTTAAATGTTGATGAAAATAGGGGGCTGTGATTTGTGTATAGGCAAGGAGGAATAACATCTTGTAGGAGTGAGGAAGGCCAGGGGTGAGTGTGGGAGTTGTGGGCAGTAGGTAAAAGAAGGGGGTAAGGCAGGGGGGGGTTGGGGGATAAAGAAGAAATGTTAAAAGCGGTGGGGATATAGTTTTGGAGGGGTTGTGCAATTATTAATAAATGTATGGAAGGGGTAAGGACCTGGGTTTGGGCAGGAGCATGCATATTTCCCTTTGTATAAAGGAAAAGGGGAAAAAAAGAGAGTGAAAAAATTAAGGGGGAAAAGTCTTTTGGTGTACCTGGTAAAGTGTATGGAAAGGTTATAATTGAAAGAATTAAGAGTAAGAGGGAGAATAGGAAGCAATGAACAAGGAGGTTTTAGGAAAGGTGGGGGGTGTGTGGACCGGGTGTTTACAGTGAAACAAAAGTGAACGTTTTAGAAAAGGTAAAGGGGTTTTTGTGGCATTTTGGATTTGGAAAAGGGTATGACAGGGTGGATAGGGGGGCAATGTGGCAGATTTTTGAAGGTTGGTGTAGGAGGGGGTTTTTACTGAAAGCAGTGAAGAGTTTTTACAGGATAGTGAGGCTCAAGTTAGAGTATTGAAAAGGGGAAAAATTTTTTTTCCCAGTAAAAATAGGCCTTAGTGTCCCCGGGTTGTTTTAATTATTTATAGAGGGGGTTTGTAAGAAGTAAAGCGGGGTTTTGGGCAGAGGGGGGGAGTTAAAGAAAAAGAATACACACAGGGTGGGAGTTGTCACGTGCTTTTGCTGATGACACTGGCCTTGGGGGATTCTAAGAGAAGCTGCAGAGATTGGTGGAGAATTTGGTAGGGTGTGCAAAAGAAGAAAATTAAAGGGGGAATAAGGGAAAAAAATAAGGTTAGGATAACAAAAAGTTAGGGATGAAAGTTTAATTCAATTGGAGGGAGGAGTATGGGGAGGTGAAGTATTCGAATTTGGGGTGGACGTGTCAGCGGATGGGGGCTTTTAAAGATGAGGTGAATCTAGAAATTGATGAGGGGAAAAAAAGTGAGTGGTGCCTTTGGAGTTGTGGAGACAGAGAACTTTGTCCTTTGGGGGCAAAGAGGGGGAAAGTAGAGGTTGTTTTACCAAAAGCTCTTAATGGGTGTGAAGATGGGGGATGAATGTTGCAGCGAGAAGGGTGGGTCAGTGGGGATGTCAGTCTGAGGGGAAAGGGGTGTGAATATAATGCAGAGAATTCGTAGTTTTAAGTTAGGAGGAGGGGGGGATTACCAAAAAATGTTGTCCAAGGGTGAGGAAGGGGTTTTTGAGGTGGTTCGGACATGTGAAGAATGGGCAAAAAAGAATAACTTTAAGAGTGTATCAGTCTGTAGTGGAAGGAAAGGGGGGTAGGGGTCGGCCTGGGAAAGGGGTTGGAGGGGGGGGGTAAAGGGGGTTTTTTGTGTCCCGGGGGGTTTGGGTTTTTCCCGCAGGCATGCGTGGGGCGTTTTTGATAGGAGTGAATGGAGAAAAAAATGGTTTTTAATACTTGACGTGGGGTTGGGTGTGCCCCAAAGTAACATTTATAAAGGGATTCGGGGAAAACCGGCAGGCCGGATTTGGGAGTCCTGGGAGGGGAAAGGGTAAGGGGCCTGCACCCCTAAAAGGAAAAGGGGTGTTAATGTTCCCTTTTTAAAAACTGTAGTGAAAAGCACCCTTCTGGCAAAAACAGTGATGGAGTGAATGAGGGTTTAAAAGTTTTTCTTTTTGGGCCACCCTCCCCTTGGGGGGAATGGGCCCAGTTGATAATAAAAAAAAATAAAATAAATAAAATATAATATAATATTTTTTTATTTATTATATATAAATATTATATTTATAAAATATATATATATATATATATATAAAAAAATATAGAGGGGGTCCACCTCTCGTGTAAATTGGGGGAACCAAAACCCTGGGGAAAAAGGGGAAAAAAAGGCTTCAAAAAATAATTTTTTGGATTTTTTTTCTGAAACCCTACACAAAAAACCCCCCACTAGAAGAGAGGAGCTTACGACGACGTTTCGGCCCGGGGTTTATTTGTGTTTTGGTTTCCAACACGGTATTGTGCCCCCTTTTTTTTGTTTTTTTCCTGAAGTCATTTCAATAACCCCACTTCCCTACCACCCCCATCTTTTCTTTCTTTTTCCCAATAGGTATATTTTTATTTATAATAGGGTTTAGAAAAGTTTAAAAGAGATACTTTGTTGATATAAAGATGGCATATACATTACATGAGGTGTGAAAAAATACGTGTTTATATAAATACATTATATATATTTTATAAAATATATAAAAAATTTTTATATTTTATATTTTATAATATATATAAATATAAAATTTTAAAAATTATATTATATATAAATATATATGTATATATATTTTATAATGGGGGTGTGTGTTTTTTACGATTTACATGACTGAAACTGTTAATTATTTGTCGGTCTTCCATAAAAGAAAAACCCTCCAGCCTTTCCTTTTGTAAAAAAATTTTTTTTGGGTATCTTTTTAGCAGGGGGGAATAAAAAGGCATGGAATGACTTCTTCTTTATTTTTTTCCCGTTTACACAGTGTTTTTAAATTTTCCCGGGGGGGCCCCCAACCTCCCTTGGGGAGAGAGGGAATGGCTTGTTATCTTTTGGGTTGGAGTGACCCAAGTGAGGCAGAGAGAGGGGAGTGCAGGCCTTTTTAGACGGTAGGCTCATGGGGCCCTTAGATGTCATCCCCGCCCTGACGCCCAAAAAATAAAAACCCCACGACAAAAAATATAAACTCCCCCTGGGTTTTTAGGGTCGTCAGCCACCCACCCACGGGGTCCTTTGACCGTGACAAGAGAGAAAAAAAAATTTTGGGCTCTCTCTCGCAGGAACAGGGGACAGAACAAAATTTAAAAACATACATATAAAACCCTGGCCTCGATCAAAATAATTTTCCCACAGGGAGGGGAAAAAAAAAAAAAGGGGGGGGTTTTTTTAAAAAAAAATGGTCCCAAGGGAGTGAGCCTCGGGGACATTAGTGCACGCCTTCCTGTGTTTGGGGCAGAAAACTGCAAGCATAAATTTGCATCCCCCCATTTGAGCTATGAAAAATGAAGCAGGGGTTTACTTTAAACCCGGGGGACAATCTGGGTGGCCCTTGAGTGGGGGCGTCGGGCAGTACTCGATAAAAATGGGCAGGGTTTCTTCTGGAAGGGGGGCTCAGGAGGACATTTTTTGACTGGTTAAATGGGCGCTTTGGGGGGGGCACTGCTGAGGGCTCCGGGGCAGCACAGCTTAGTGGTGCCGGCAAAGTGGGTGAGGGCATACGGGGACGACTCTGCCCCGGATAAATGTCCAGAACACCTGAAAGTTCCCGACCCCTTTTTGGGGGTTTTCACCACACTTATATGGGCACGGTAGCAGGTTTCCCGAAAAATTGATGATGGGCCTTACGCCGTATTACAAATTCTATTTGAAGAAAAAGGTTTAAAGGGAAAACTCCTTCCCCTGGGAAATATGAAAAATTGTTTTTAAATGGGAGGGGTCATGACAGGGCCCTCAATCAAAATTAAAGTCCGGGTTAATAAAAACTGCCACCGGGATCTGAATGTTATTAAAAACATTTTAAAACAACATTCACCCTAGGGACACTGTGAATTAAATTTAAAACCCCCCCTTTTTTCCGGAAAAAATTTTAATCTTTTTTAGGAAAATAATTTAAGGAAAAACATAAAAAACAGAAAATATAAACAAATGGGGGGAAAATTTAAAATATGCCAAAATTCAAACAATTTACTTAAAATTTTGAAACAAAACATGAAATACCCTTTAAAACTGAATGAAAACAAATGAAAAAATAAAAGATTAAAAATTTAAAAATACAAAAAAGAGCATTTTTAAAACTTTTTTGCAGAAATTCCCTGATCTACCCCTGATTCCCCGAAAAATGAGCAAAATAAAAAAAGAAAGGGGGATAATACTCAGGCAAACCATAAAAATGCAAAATAAACACCCTGGGATGATAGGCCTGAAAACCCCCGAGGGAGGTAGGCACTAAAAATGTAGTGTAAAAATTTACCCAATTTTCACTAACTTTTGAGAAATTTGGAGGAAAAATTTTCAAATAAAATCTTTAAATTTAAAATTTTTACCCCCCCAAAAATGGGAAGAACTTAACACATCTAAAAATAATCATTTTACTTTTTATAAATGGATTTAAGAAAACATTTGGGACTTTTGGTGACAATGGGGCACAACATTGTACCTCTTTTAAATCCCCCACCGTTCAGCTTTCCCCCAATTCATACTTCCGGGGCTTAAATTGGAAAATTTTTTTGGGTTTCTGAAAAATTTTTCCCAGAAAATTTAGGGCCAAAAAAAACTGAAAAAATTATAAGTGGGCTGTATGAAAATTATTATTAAACAAAGTATGGGGACCTTTTTTCAAGTAATTTTTTTGTGTATTAATAATCATTTGAAAATACAGGGGACAGGGCCGTAGAGTGGGTTAAAACTGTAGTCAGGGGAGGTGAGCAGGGGGGGGTGGGGGCATAGTGGGGACCTTCCCCTAGTCGGGGGGGCTTCTTCCAAAGGTTTGGGGGCAAGGTTGAAGAATTCTTTGTAAAATGATCCCCTGATGATGAAAAGGGCTGGGCAGTTTTGATGAAAGATTTTGGGAAAAACCGACAAGTTGGGAAAAATTTTAGACACTTAAAGCAACATAGGGAATCTTTTTTGAAAAAACTTTTTGCCACAAAATGGTTCATTTTTTTATGACACACGAAATTTTAAATTTACAAACTTCCCCCAACACCTCACGTTTTTCATCATATTTCTGATGGGCTCCCCCAAACGATTTATTATAATGTATTTTTAAATTTTATTTGTGGCATTTCCAGGTGTTTTAAAACATTTTCCCCTTTTCCAAAAAAATTCTTTCCCCTAAATTACGCCGATTAAAATTTTATTAATTAAAAGAGCCAATAAAATAAGGGAAAGTAGGGGAATATAGGTTTCGTGTTAAAAACCCCCTTTAAAAAATTTCTTTTAAAAATACACACCTACACTATTAAAAAAACTTGATTTTCCCATCAATTACTTTTACACAAATCACAGGAAAAAATCAAAATTTTTTCCCCAATACAGAACCCTGAACCAAGCTGGCTGGAGCTCAGAGGTGACGGAAATTGGTAGAGACAGAATAACCGTTCCACACATATTCTTTCCCGGGTTTCAAAAAATGAAAAGGTTTGAGTTAATGAATTATTTTGTGACCCCTTTTTTTTTTTAAAAACCTTCAGCTCGTGAGGGTCTAATAAAAACCCAACCCCAAAGAGAAAAAGAAGCACACACCCGGGTTTTTGGGCCATAAAATTCGGGAAAAAATACGTAAATCCTGGTCAATTCCCCCGCGTTTTCCAAACCAAAAATTTAAAAAGGGCCAGAAAAAGACTGACTTAAAATTAGCAGAAATTCTGACCGGGTTACAGCATAAAATGTCGAAATTCCTGAAAGCATTTCCAAGCTGAGTTGTATGCAATTTCATGGCCGTCATAATGTATATTGCATCAGTACCTACCTGAACATTTGAAGACTACTGTAGTTATTTCAGACTACTATAAGTGTGTTTCAGGCTATCCAGAATTTTTTCCCCCCCTCATCATCGTTCTATGTATACAACGTAGTTAAGCAACATTTCTATTAGACACAGTGAGAACGCTTTCCGATGAATCTCTGGATATATTGATGTTCGGGTTAACGAGCAGGCAGACTCCGCTGCTCGGTCAGCAGTTCATGATCTCATATCGTACTGGGGGTCTACCTTTCTCAGAGTGTATATTTTCCGGACCCGCTTTGCAACCGCTGACAACAAACGTTGTTTGAGTAGGTCTCCAATAAATTTCATTCTGTCAAATCATGAATAAGTTTCTGGTACGGATGTGCCACAGTATCTGTGTCGGTGGGTATCGGCCATTTTGCCGCATCATTGAAACCAGATCACGATTGTGAGAGTTACACACACACACACCACAAAACACACAAAACACACACACCACACACACACACACCACACACACACACACACACACACACACACGCACGCACGCACGCACGCATGCACGCACGCACGGTCTCCCTGTTTTCCTGACAGGGAATACCTGACAGGAAGACAGCGAGTCAAGGTACGTGGCGAGGTGTCAGGGTAGGCGCCGGTGACGAGCGGGGTTCCACAGGGGGACAGTCCGGACCGATGCTGTTTCTGGTTATTTTGTGAAAAGACATTGACGGAAGGAAAAAGACTCAGAAGTTTCCCTGTTTGCAGATGACATGAAGTTGATGAGAAGAATTCAATCGAACGAGAACCAAGCAGAACTACAATGGGATCTAGACTGGGTGCAGGCCTGGTTCAGAAAATGACTCCTGAAGTTCATGAAGATTGGGGGGAAGGGCAAATAAGACCGCAGAGGATTACAGTTAGGAGACCAGAGCCTACAACCTCACTCTAGAAAAAAGATCTTGTGGTGAGTAAAACACCGGGCACATCTCTGGAGGTACACATTAACCAAGTAACTGCTGCAGCATATCTAAGAAAAGCATTCCGACATCTCAATAAGGAATCGTTCAGGACCCTGGAGTATGCAGCACCAATTTGGAACCCACATCTAGCCAAGCACGTAAGGCAACTAGAGAGTCTCTTGCACACTAGTCTCGGAGCTAAAGGGCATGTCCTTCGAGAAAAAATTTAAAGGGGAAATCGACTGACGACACTGGGGACAGGAAAAAATAAGGGGATATGATAACGACATATAAAATACTGAGAGGAATCGACAAGGTGGACAGGGGAACATGATGTCCCAGAGATGGGGCTCAGCAACAAGGGGTCACAGTTGGAAGTTGAAGACTATGATGAATTCCAGGGATGTTCGGAAGTAGAACACATCCACTCAAGGTTGAGGGACTGATTACCTCATTCTCCTCCTGTTCTTCAAGTTTCTCCTATGTATGGACTGATGAAGCCACTGTGTGGCGAAACGTTTCCTCAAAAAAGATCCCCAAGAGTTGCACATGTGTCTAATTTATCAACATGTGGGTTTCTCTGAACCAAATTTATCCACAAACTTATCCAACCTAAATTTTAAACTACCCAAAGTCCTAGCCTCAATACCCAACTAGGTAGACTGTTCCACTCATCAACTACCCTATTTCCAAACCAATACTTTCCTATGTCCTTTCTAAATCTAAACTTATCTAATTTAAATCCATTACTGCGGGTTCTCTCTTGGAGAAAACATCCTCAAGACCTTATTAATATCCCCTTTATTAAAAACCTATCTTCCACTTGTACACTTCGATCAGGTCTCCCCTCATTCTTCGTCTAACAAGTGATGTAACTTAAGAGTCCTCAATCTTTTTCATAAGGAAGATTTCCCAAAGCTATGTATTAATTTAGTCATCCTACGCTGAATGTTTTCTAACGAATTTATGTCCATTCTGTAATATGGAGACCAGAATGAGCTGCATAATTAGGTGAGGCCTTACTAATGATGTTAAAGCTGCAGTATGACCTCTGGACTTCTGTTGCTTACACTTCTTGATATAAATCCCAGTAATCTATTTGCCTTATTACGTACGCTTAGGCATTGCTGTCTTGGTTTAAGGTTGCTGCTCACCATAACCCCCAAGTCCTTTTCGCAATCTGTATGGAAGTTCTACATCATTTAATTATAAGTACTAGGGTTATGGGCACTCCCAAGCTTCAGAACCTTGCATTTATCTACATTGAACTGCCCTCTGCCACTTTTCTGACCAAGAATAGAGTTTGTTTAAATCCCCCTGAAGTTCCATAAAAATCTACGTTTGAATCAATTATCCTACCTATCTTTGTGTCATCGGCGAATTTGCTCATATCACTAGTAATTCCCCCATCAAGATCATTGATATTATTTAAAAAACAACGGCCCAAGACTGATCCCCGTGGAACGACATTGTTACAGATCCCCACTCGGATTTAACCCCATTTATGGACACTCTCTGCTTCCTGTCAGTGAGCCATGACTCGATCCACGAGAGCACTTTTCCCCCAATGCCATGAGCTGCCACTTTCTTTAACAGTCTATGGTGCGGAACTCTATCAAAAGCCTTACTAAAATCTAAGTAAATAATATCAAATTCTTTATCGTGGTCAACAGCCTCAAAAGCTTTACTGAAGAAAGTTAATAAATTAGTTAGACAAGACCGGCCTCTTGTGAATCCAGAGAAACCCGTCCAGAACAATAATATATGACAGGGAAACCCGACCAGAACAATAATATATGACAGGGAAACCCGACCAGAACAATAATATATGACAGGGAAACCCGACCAGAACAATAATATATGACAGGGGAAACCCGACCAGAACAATAATATATGACAGGGAAACCCGACCAGAACAATAGTATATGACAGGGAAACCCGACCAGAACAATAATATATGACATGGAAACCCGTTCAGAACAATGAAATATGACAGGGAAACCCGTGAAGAACAATGAAATATGACAGGGAAACCCGCCCAGAACAATGAAATATGACAGAGAAAAAAGTCCAGAAGAATGAAATATGACAGGAAACCCGTCCAGAACAATGAAATATGACACCGAAACCAGTCCAGAACAATGAAATATGACATGGAAATCCGTCCAGAACAATGAAATATGACAGCGATACCCGTCCAGAACATTCAAATTTGACAGAGAAACCCGTCCAGAACAATCAAATATGACAGGAAACCTGTCCACAACAATGAAATATGACAGCGAAACCCGTCAAAAACAATGAAATATGACATTGAAACCCGTTCAGTACAATGAAATATGAGAAGGAAACCCGTCCGGAACTACGAAATTATTTATTTTATTTTATTATCACACTGGCCGATTCCCACCAAGGCAGGGTGGCCCGAAAAAGAAAAACTTTCACCATCATTCACTCCATCACTGTCTTGCCAGAAGGGTGCTTTACACTACAGTTTTTAAACTGCAACATTAACACCCCTCCTTCAGAGTGCAGGCACTGTACTTCCCATCTCCAGGACTCAAGTCCGGCCTGCCGGTTTCCCTGAATCCCTTCATAAATGTTACTTTGCTCACACTCCAACAGCACGTCAAGTATTAAAAACCATTTGTCTCCATTCACTCCTATCAAACACGCTCACGCATGCCTGCTGGAAGTCCAAGCCCCTCGCACACAAAACCTCCTTTACCCCCTCCCTCCAACCTTTCCTAGGCCGACCCCTACCCCGCCTTCAGAGCTGTCAGAGAAAAATAAGTCAAGAACATTGAAATTTGACAGGGAAACCCCTACAGAGCAATAAAATATGAGAAGGAAACCCGTCGAGAACAATCATATATGACAGGGAAATCCGTCCAGAACAATGAAGTATGACAGGTAAACCCGTCCAGAACAATAAAACATGACAGGGAAATCCGTCAAGAACACTGAAATATGACAGGGAAACCAGTTGAACAATAATATGAGACAGGGAAACCCGTCCATGATAATGAAATATGACAGGGAAACCGAGAGAAAAAAAAAAATTGACGGAAAAAAACCCGTCCAAAAAAGAATTGACAAGGAAACCCGCCCAGAACAATGAAATATGACAGGGAAATCTGTCCAGAACAATGAAATATGTGAGGTAAACGCGTCTAGAACAATGAAATATGACAGGGAAACCCGTCAAGAACAATGAAATATGACGGGAAAACCCCTCGGGAACAATGAAATTGACGGGGAAAACCCCGTCAAGAACAATGAAATTGACGGGAAAACAATCAAGAACAATTAAAATGACAGGGAAACCGTCCCAGAACAACGAAATATCAGAGAGAAACCCGTCAAGAACAATGAAATATGACAGGGAAACCCGTCCAGAACAATTAAATATGACAGTGAAACCCGTCGGGAACAATGAAATATAACAGGGAAACCCGTACAGAACAATTAAATATGACAGGGAAACCTTTCCGAAAATGAAATATGAAGGAAACCGTCCGAACAATGAAATATGACGGGAAAAACCCGCCCAAAAACAATAAAATTACGGGGAAAAAACCCGTCCAGAACAACACACAAGACGGGGGAACCCCGCCGAAAAATTAAATATGACAAAAAAACCCGTTCAAAACAATGAAATATACAGGGAAACCCGTCCTAACAATAAAAATAGGACGGGAAAAACCGTCCAAACTTTAAAATATGCGGGGAAACCCCGTCCAGAGAAAGGGAAATTGACGGAAACCCCCTTCCCAAAAACAATGAAATATGAGGGGGAAACCCTTCTGTAAAATGAAATATGACAGGGAAACCCCTCAGAAAAATGAAATATGGAAGCAAACCCGTCCAAAAAAGTTTTAAATGACGGGAAAAACCCCGTCCAAAACAATAAAATATGAAAAGGAAACCCGTGGAACAATAAAATTTTAAAACAGGGAAACCCGTCAGAATAATGAAATATGACAGGGAAACACGTTTCCGAAAAAAAAATATGACGGGGAAAACCCGTCAAGAAAAATCAAATATAGAGGGAAAACCCTGTTTGAACAATGAAAAATATAACAGGGAAAAGACAGAAAAATGAAATATGACGGGAAAACCGTCCGAAAAATAAAATATGAAAAGGGAAAACCCGTCCGTACAATGAAATATGAGAGGAAACCCGCCCAGAAACAATTAAATATGACAGTGAAACCCCGTCCAGAACAATCAAATATGAGATAAAAAACCGTTGAAAAGAAATTGACGGGAAAACCGTCCAAACAATGAAACGTGACAGGAAAAACCAGTCCAGAAAAATTTAAAAATAGCAGGGAAACCGTCCAGAACAATAAAATATGACAGGAAATCCCGTCCGAACAAAAAATATAAAAGGGAAAACCCCGTCCAGGACAATAAAATATGGGGGAAAAAACCGTCCAGAAAAATGATATATCAAAAGGGGAAACCTCCAGAAAAATAAAATAGAGAAAAAAACCCGTCCGAACCATGAAATAGAGGGAAAATCCGCCCAGAACAAGGAAATGTGACAGGGAAACTGTCCAGAACAATAAAACATGACAAAAAAAAACCCCTTGAGAAAAATGAAATTGACAGGAAAAAACCGTCCATAACAATGAAATATGAAAAGGAAAACCCGTCCAGAACAATAAAATATAAAGGGAAAACCCCTTCCAGAACAATAAAAATATGACGGGAAAACCCGTGAATAAAAAATGAAAAAGACAGGGAAACCCGCCCCGATAAATAAAATAGAGGAAAACCCATCCGAACTCGAAATGTGACAAGTAAACCCGTCCAGAAATTGAATTTGACAGGGAAACCCGTAGGAACAAGAAATATGAAAAGGAAACCCCGTAAGAAAAATGAAATTGACAGGGAAAACCCGTCCTAAAAAGGAAAATAAGCAGGAAAACCGTCAGAACATTAAAATAAGAAAGGAAACCTGTCCAAACGAAGAATATGAAGGGAAAACCCGTAGGAAAAAAGAAATTCAAAAGGGAAAACCCCCGGGTTCAGAACAATGAAATATGAGTGGAAACCCGCCCGAGAAGAAATATGAAAGGGAAAAGCGCCCAAAACAATGAAATATGAGAGGGAAAACCCGTCCAGAAGAATGAAAATAAAAGGAAAAGCCGTCCAAAAACAATGAAAATAGAGAGGGAAAAACCCGTCAAAAATGAAATATGAAAGGGAAAAACCGTCCAGAACAAAAAAATATGAGATGGAAACCGTCCAGAACAATAAAATATGAAATAACCCGCCCAAAACAAGAAATATGAGAGGGAAAACCCGTCCAGAACAATGAAATATGAATAAAAACCCCTCAGAACAATAAAAATTGTAAAGAAACCCATCTAAAAAAATAAAAATATGAAGGGAAACCCGGCCGTACAATGAAATAGGGAAGGAAACCCGCCCAGAAGATGAATATGAAAAGGGAAAACCCCTTTCCAGAAAATGAAATTGAAAAAGAACCCATCTAAAAAAATGAAATATGACAGGGAAACCCGTCCAAGAAAGAATGAAATATGATAAGGAAACCCCCGTCCAGAAAATAAAATATGTAAAAAAACCCACTAAAAAAATGAAAAGACAGGGAAAACCCCGTCCAGTCAATGAAATTGAGAGGGGAAACCGTCCAGAAAATGAAAAGACGGGGAAAACCCCGTCCAGAACAAAAAAATGCGAAAATAGAACCCGTCCGGAACAATAAATTTGCATGGAAACCGTCCAAACAATAAAACATGAAAAAAAAATGTCCAGAACAACGAAATATGAAGGGAAACCCCGCCCAGAACATAAAAATATGACGAAAAACCTGCCCCAAATAAAAAATATAAAGGGGAACTTGCCAGAACAAAGAAATTGAGAGGAGCCCGCCCCAGAACAAAAAATTGAGGGGGAAACCCCGTCCAGAACCTGAAATATGACGGGAACCTTCCCAAACAATAAAACGAAACGGGAAAACCAGTCCAGAACAATGAAATATGACAGGGAAAACACTCCAGAACAAGAAATATGACGGGGAAAAACCCTAAAGATGAATAAAAATAAAAGGGGGAAACCCGTCAGAAAAATGAAAATGAGAAGGAAACCCGTCCAAAACAAAAAAATTGACGGGGGAAAACCCCGTCCAAACAATAAAAATATGACGGGGAAAAAAGCCATCCAAACAATGAAATATGACAGGGAACCCGTCCGAACAATGAAATGTAAAAGGGAAAAACCCCAGAACAAGAATTCAGAAGGAAACCGCCCAGAACAATTTTAACAAAGGAAACCCCCCAGAACAATGAAAATGAAAAGGGAAAAAACCCATCCAGAGCATGAAATATGAGACGGAAATCCCCAAACGGGGAAAATTTTAAAAAGGAAACCCTCCAAACTTTTAAATTACGGGAAACCGTCCAAACAATGAAATATGACAGGGAACCGTCCAGAAAATAAATATGACGGGGAAACCCGTCCAGAACAATAAATATACAAAAAAACCTCCAGAACAAGAAATTGACAGCGAAACCAGCCCAGAAAGAAAATATGACGGAAAAACAGTCCAAAAATAAAATATGAAAAGGAAACCGTCAAAAAAATGAAATATGACAGTGAAACCCGTCAAGAACAATGAAATATGACAGGGAAACCCTTCCAGAAAAATGAAATATGACGGGAAAACC